>JAPWDM010000020.1:5529941-5699954 GCA_035578155.1 Brachynemurus nebulosus | reverse complement strand
ATATATGTATGTGTGTATATACTATATACAGGGTGTAAAGGATAACTATATACAGGATGATAACTCTTATCCTTTTGAGGGGTAACGCGACTGTTAATTCCGAAAAAATTCCTGCTGTTTTAGTGTCTACAGGGTGCCACGAGTCACCCCTCAAAAGGACCCCACTTATTTCTCTGACACTCTGTGTATATATATATATATATATATATATATATATATATATATATATATATATATATATATATATATATATACGACATTCCTTCTGAACGGGAGACCCCTGCTTTTCAAAATTAGTGTTGCTTAAAATAGATCTGCAATATCTTAAATTAAAAGTTATGAACTCTATTTTTTAAATACGCGTGGCAAAATTGTCGTCACACAAGAGTGATTTCAATATGGCGGCTGGAGAATATAAAAGGCGTTTTGCGTTTTTTTTCTGCGGATAATAAACTTTCTGTATCGTTTGAAACACGTTTTTGGTTAAAAATATAAAGTTTTTCTTAACGTTTCGAGGACAATTTAAATATATATATATATATATATATATATATATATATATATATATATATATATATATATATATATATATATATATATATATATATATATATATATATCGATGAATCGGCATTATTTTCTGTTTATGGTGACCTGGTGGGAGATGGCGTAATAGCTGAATTTTCCTTTCAAAAATTCATCAAACAGTTGAATTCTAGTAAATAAACTGATTTCTAAAACTATTTGAAAGTACACTACTAGGTCAAGTTAAAATGAACGATAAGCTAAAAAAATAGGCATTTTTAAAATAAAATATGAGTAAGTTGTTATTGACAAAAAAAAAATTTAGGTAAGATTGAAAAGTTTGGTTGATTTGTTTGTGATTAAATAGCTATAATTTGTAACTATTTAAAACATTTGCACCGTAAAATCTAATTAATCATCTACCATTACGTTGAACCTTACTGTACCAAAGTTATATTTGAAAATCTTGTTAAGGGTAACTTTTGACGGACAACTCATTATAATTACGTCTTCTTCTCAAGTGTGATTAAAAATAGGTAACGACGTAAGTCGCCTCTTAGTAAATAATTTATATTATTATCATTAATATTTCAGTTGTTTTTGTTTAATTAGGTTGGATTAAATTATTATATTGTCTTTTTCTAACTCGTAATGTTGAATCTAGAAAGAATTTTTTAAGTGTTAAAAATTTTTTATTCAATTATTGGTGTAAAATTCATATGACGTCACTCTGAAGGGTTGAGTTTATTTATTACGTTGTCATTTGCCGGCGACAGCGGGCAAGGTAGCTATGAAAGAGGAAATTTAGTTCTTGTTTATTTATGGTTAAAAATTTTTAAAATTTCTCCGGAATAATTTTTATTGTTCCTATGATTTAAAAAAAAAAAAAAAAAAAAAAAAAAAAACTAAAAACCAATGTTAGATTACTTTTTTATTATTATTAGAAATTGACGACATTTCAATCGAAATGGGGATACTATTGGAAAACTTATCTGTGAATTCTAGTTATTAATGTTATTAACTTTTTATTTTGATAAATTGTAGAATTTTGCTTAATACAGGCAACAATAAGAACATCAGCGTAGAATACATTGTCAATGTCAAGAATAGTGTACATTCTATTTATTGCATTTTAAAATTTTCCATTTCTCCGTGTATTGTTTATAGTTTTTAATGCATTTGCCTTATACTAAAGGATATCGTATGTATATCTTAAGCTGGTTAATTATCTAGAAGAATTTTAATTGTTTATACCTTCAGGATTCAAGTGCTGTTAAGTCTAAAAGACAGTAATCGATAGTTTCTTATATATATGTTACGCCTCTTAACAAGTGGCGTAATTACAACGGGGTAAGTGGAGAAGCCTTAATCTTCGGTATTGAATGTCTACAAGCGAAATGTGATTGAAAGTCTACAAGCGATTTGTCATTTCGGTGGTTTCAAACTGATGATGAGTGTCCGGCTGATCGAAGCTTTCAAAAAAGGTTTTAAGTTTTTAAGGGCTGAATATCAGTCAATTTCAATTTTGGGCCGATAGCAGTTAGCAGGAAAAAAGCCAACACAGTTCGTACGAGGGCATTCCTACGAGGGCATTGTGTTTTATTTTTAAATATTAAAAAAGGAACTTAAATAGTAAACTGGAAGGCTTTTATGAAGATATTTTTTCTTTCCAAAAAAATCCAAAATTTCTATTTTATAAATAATAAAAATCCAAAATTCCTAATTTATAAATAAACAGTGACTTTAATAACATTTTCAAATTACTTAATATGTATGTATTTCATTTGTTAAAAAATTGTATTCACTTTTTTTTTAAATTTTTTAAAATTACTATTCGCCTACTTGTATTTAGAATAAAAGTAATGCATTTAAAACACATTTAACAATAGCATTCAATTCCGATGTAAAAATGGAAGAAGTGGGGGGAAAAGTAATGTGGACTCCCTAAAAGGTACTAGCTGGATACTAACTGAATACACGTACAAAATTTCAGCCCTTTAGGTTTCCTTAGAGAGTCTCTAGACGTGTTAGAAAACAAGCAAAAAAACCTGTACACAAAATTTCAGCCCTCTAGGTTTGTTTCGGGAGATTTTGACCCCAACGAAACTGTTAAAAAACAAGAAAAATCATGTTCTTTTGGGTATAAAAATGGTGGCGGTAGAGTTTGAAAGTCCAGACTCCCAAAAGGCACCCCCTTGATACTAACTCAATCCGAATACAAAATTTCAGCCCTCTAGGTTTATTTGGGTGACCTGTGCGAGTGGTACAAACTTCGAAAACGTCGAAAATGCATGAAATTGTAGCTTAAAAATGAGGGGGGTGGGGATAAAATATTAAAACCTCCAAAAAGCACAACCTAGGTACGAACTTTATCAACACACCAAATTTCAACTCTCTACGTTAATTCTAGGAGGCTGGGGGCCTGTTAGATCCAGCGAAAATCGTTTTTCCCCCCTCTACTCCCACCAAATCATCCTAGGAAGCTGAATTTTGGATATGTTGTAGATAATTGACCGAAACATTATTTAAAACCGGTTTGGAAAAGTTTTATTGCTTTTCCGCCCCTTCCCCCGCCACCCCCTTAAAAGTCGGGTCAGAAAAAAAATTTGCCCAAAATTTGACCCCACTTTGATAGTATGAGGTGCCTCGAAAATGAGCCCCATTTACCAAATTTCATCACTTAACTTCCATAGGCGGGGATATATATATATATATATATATATATATATATATATATATATATATATATATATATATATATATATATATATATATCAGACATTTTTTTTCTACATATTCGTGTTCTACGGGTCTCGCCTCTCGCAGCTCTTGTCGTATAGACTATATAAGTCTAATTTTTCGGAGAAAATTCGACTAAAAATGATAGGGGTAGCGGTAAAATATGAAAACCTCCAAAAAGGAGACCCAAGGAACGAACTCTATCAACATACCAAATTTCAACACTATACGTTAATTCTGGGGGGCTGTGGGCGTGTTAGATCCAGCCAAAATACCCAACCGGTGTGGGAAAGTTCTATTGTTTTGTTGCCCCCCACCACCCCCTTAAAAGCTGGGTTGGATAAAAGACAGTAATCGATAGTTTCTTATATATATATGTTACGCCTCTTAACAAGTGGCGTAATTACAACGGGGTAAGTGTAGAAGTCACTCCAGGGCGCACCAGGAAAGGGTCATAAAGATGAAAAAAACGCCGTGAGCAGCGGGGCCCCATCACGGAAGTCGAATTATTCCCTTAATCTTCGGTATTGAATGTCTACAAGCGAAATGTGATTGAAAGTCTACAAGCGATTTGTCATTTCGGTGGTTTCAAACTGATGATGAGTGTCCGGCTGATCGAAGCTTTCAAAAAAGGTTTTAAGTTTTTAAGGGCTGAATATCAGTCAATTTCAATTTTGGGCCGATAGCAGTTAGCAGGAAAAAAGCCAACACAGTTCGTACGAGGGCATTCCTACGAGGGCATTGTGTTTTATTTTTAAATATTAAAAAAGGAACTTAAATAGTAAACTGGAAGGCTTTTATGAAGATATTTTTTCTTTCCAAAAAAATCCAAAATTTCTATTTTATAAATAATAAAAATCCAAAATTCCTAATTTATAAATAAACAGTGACTTTAATAACATTTTTAAATTACTTAATATGTATGTATTTCATTTGTTATAAAAGTAAATTCACTTTTTTGTTAAATTTTTTAAAATTACTATTCGCCTACTTGTATTTAGAATAAAAATTATGCATTTAAAACATATTTAACAATAGCATTCAATTCCGATGTAAAAATGGGAGAAGTGGGGGGAAAAGTAATGTGGACTTCCTAAAAGGTACTAGCCGGATAGTAACTGAATACAGAGTAGAGAGTCTCTAGACGTGTTAGAAAACAAGCAAAAAATTAAGGAAATATTGGCATAAAAATGTGGGGGTAAGGGTTAAAAGCTGAAACCTCCAAAAACAGTGTCTGGCTATTAGCTTAACCTGTACTCAAAATTTCAGCCCTCTAGGTTTATTTGGGGAGATATTGACCCGAACGAATCTGTTAAAAAACAAGAAAAATCATGTTCTTTTGGGTACAAAAATGGTGGGGGTAGAGGTTAAAAGTCGAGACCCCCCCTACTCCCTCCAAATCACCCTAGGAAACTGAATTTTGAATATATTGTAGACAATTGACCGAAACATTATTTCCAACCGGTTTGGAAAATTCTTATTGTTTTCCGCCCCCCACCACCCCCTTAAAAGTTGGGTCGGATCCAAAATTTGCCCAAAATTTGACCCCACTTTGATAGTATTGTTGTGGATCGGAATGAGGTCCATTTACCAAATTTGAGCTCTTAATTTCCATAGGGGAGCCCTACACATATTAAAAGGCTGCGGGAATATATATATATATCGCACGTTTAATAATAAACCGAACTAAGTCAAAATTTCAGAATTCTAACTTCTTGTAATAAACCTAACTAAAATAGCTCAAAGAATAGGTACAATCTGATCGCCACGCCAAACAAAGCAACTCTCATAACATAATATATTGTATGTTTAGCGTGACGATCGGATTGTACCTATTCTTTGAGCTATTTTAGTAAGGTTTATTACAAGAAGTTAGAATTCTGAAATTTTGACTTATTTCGGTTCATTATTAAGCGTGCGATATATCAGACATTTTTTTCTACATATTCGTGTTCTACGGGTCCGAAAACGGATAGCGCCCCTACTCTCGCCTCTAGCCGTTCTTGTCGTATAGACTGTATAAGTCTAATTTTTTCAAGGAAAAATTCGACTAAAAAGGTTACACAGTAGTCAATACTTTTTAATTAATAAAATTAGATTTTTAAAAATAAATAAAAAAGAAATAAAATAAACTTGTTAACTGCGTACATAAATAGACGATTATAATGAAAATGATATACCATTAAGTAATTATACCTAACTGTAAGTCCAATACCGTACACAGGTACATTATACTCATATAGTACAATTATGCATATCAGCATATCTATACATGTGTTAAACGTAAACCACTAGAGTTTCGTTACATGGTCATATAAATATTAATTTATATTTTTAAGTTACATTGTAATTTTTAGACCCCCGTACTTGTTTTGACGCTCCTGGAAAAATTTTCAATTTTGACACAATCATAAATTATTGAACTACAATTTCTGAATTTAGACATAAAGAAATTTATTACCTTGCTAGCGAGCAATTGGAATTCGGTGGGGGAACAACAATTCCTGGAAAAGCTATTCTCCTCGTTTCATTTTGCGGAACTATTGAAAAAGAACACTGTAACAAGTTATTTTAAAAAAAAAAAACTAATTTTACACGAAACGGCCTTTTTCAAATTTGCGCACATCCTAGTTCAAAAACTTTTTATCCGATTTTAAAAACTTTTTATCCGTGTTTTGGCTGGATCTAATACGTCCACAGCGCTCCAGAATAACGTAGGGGGTTGAAATTTTTTTTCGGAATTCGCTGTCTGAAAAAATCGCATCCCAGCCAGCTCGTCGTTTAATATAAATTTCCCTAAATACGCCTCTGACCAAACTAAAATTATTCGCACCCTGTATAATAAAAATTTTTTTAAAAATAAACAACAATTTTATTTTTATTTTACTATAATATGTAAACATGTATTGATTGTCGAACTTATATGTACTATATTGTACACAGAAAAGCGAACAGTTTTTCATAAATTTTGATTAAAATAAGTTTATGAATTATTTTTTTAGTTTTTATTGACTCCATTAAATTGACTAGACGACTCACTGCTATTCGTTTTTTAGAATTCTCACCTTTGTTTTAAGTTTCTTTGACTAATAAAATATTCAAAACAGTTTCTAAAGCTGTTAGTAACTTAGGAATGATAACACTTTCACTATCAGAAATGATTAAAATTCTTTATCAGACTCATCGCTTCTAGGTGTGTGAACATTACCCTGATTTCTTAAATTATCAAGTTTAGTTTGAACTGCTTTTGATGTAACTTTAATTCTTTGCTTAAGTGGATTTTCCTCAGCTATACTATTTTTAGACCCATCATCAACATCATTTCTCCCCGTATCATAACTTAACAAGTTATCAACCATGCTTACTGCTTGCTTTTTCAGCGGATTAAGAGAATAACTATTTTCAAATCTGTTTGGTGAGATTTTTCGCATATGTAAATTTCTTATATGACATGAAAGATAATCTTTTCGCGAGAAGCTTTTATAGCACTGCATACACTCAAACATTATAATAGATGTGTAAAGCTCAACTGGTCTTACAAGATTAATTCAGATATGTGTTAACGGTTACTTATATACTCCACCACTGTCACACAGCTATCACATTTGAGTTGCTTATTTTACTACATGAAGTAGTAGCAGTCCAATTGAACCGAAATAGTGTGCGGTCGAACAGAAATAGTGTGCGGTCGAACTGAAATAGTGTGTGGTCGAACCGAAATTATGTGCGGTTGAACCGAAATAGTGTGCGGTCGAACCGAAATTATGTGCGGTCGAACCGAAATAAACTAACATATTTTTACTCATTTTGCTCCCGGAGTGACTCATTTTGCTCCCGAAGTTACTCATTTTGCTCCCGGAGTGACTCATGCTGCTCCCAGAGTGACTCATTTTGCTGCCGAGTGACTCATTTTGCTGCCGAGTGACTCATTTTGCTCCTGAGTGACTCATTTTGCTCCCGGGTGACTCATACACCTTATCATGGTTAAAGAGCTCATACACCTTATCATGGTTAAAGGACTCATACCCATTATCATGGTTAAAGGGTATAAAATAGTTGAACTTACACAAAATATGGTCTATTTACCGGTGGTTGTCAAAGAGTTAACATCTCTTTCGCTGAAAATTATACTTTCATGGTAAAACAATTGCATTTCAAACCACCATAATTTACAATTCAAAGCAGTCCACCGCTAGCCAACATAGCAAAGGACTTTCGAAACCTAAGATCATTAAACGTAAAACATTTAAGCAACAACGAATTTCACCCGAAAATTTAGCATTCCTTAAATCACTAGGTCTTAAAGTGAAAAGAACATGGTACTCAACAATGTGCTGAATATTATCAACAGTTTGTAATTTGATGGCAAATTAGCAATAGCTATTAGTAGCCATTTTCGAATACATTCCACAAATTAACTAACTATCCCCACCACTTTTAATTATTCTATACAAAGTTGTGGATTGTGTGAATAATTTCAGTTCTACAGTGGCGGTAAAAATGGCGTTTCTTGATATACAAGGCTATCAAGGAGCTAGCAACTAATTTTATTTTAAAGAAGTTGGTATCGCTGCAGAAAATTCAGATGAAATATTACATCTTATATTCGACGCACCGTTTGATTTCAACGAGTTTCCGAAGAAATATGAATGGGTTGCACGTTGACTTTGCCGAAATTGGCATGGGATACCCTGGTCGTATGGATTTATTCCGTACAAAAAACTTCATACCATATTGAAACCTATATTAAAGAAATTTGATGTCATATACGTCAAGGGCAGTGAAAAGAAGAAATGGATTTCAAATTTGTTTGATGACACCGAAAACCAGCCGTGGATTTTGAATTTGGAAGAAATATTTGATGTACCGAAGATTTCCATTCTGCGAGATGAATATTATTCAAGACGTTGTTGCTTCATTCAGATAAAATTTGTTCATTAGAAAATTGTATTCTTTTAAAATCTATTTATATGGAAAATAAATAGATTTTAAGTAATATATAGATTTAAGCAATTTAATTTCTGTATAGACATTTTATAAATAAAATTTTTAAAAAAATTTGTGCGTTTTATTTAATTATTACTCTGAATTCCCCTATTTTTAACAGCAAGAAGTTTCTTTCGTTAACCTATAATGGTACTGAAAAAAAACTAATGATATTTATTATTCTAATTGAAAAGCATATTTCATGATACACCTGGTATAAGAATACACCCGTATACATGCATTTGTATATTATAATTATATTATATATGTGTGATGTAAGTTCTCAGATGATATTCTATAAATTTTTTACCTCAAAACTACTAATTTATAAAAAAAAAAAATTTAGCAAAACTTAATGCCCCATCTTAATTTTTATATTAAACAACATAGTTAAATTACAGTAAAAATATAGGAATTAGCTGCTCCATGTTCTGCAAAGAATGTATTGGCCTAAATTGTGAAAACGCGGATATTCCAGAAGTTTCGGAAGAAGATGTCCAAAACGATGTTGTCGAAGATATTGATATTTAATTCGAAAACATTATGGGAAAAATATAATAGATATGTAATTTAAAAAAAAAATTAGAACAATTATAAATTAGTACAATATTAAAGTTTTTTTTCATACCTAAGATCATATGAGTATCAAAATTTTTAACAAATACTTTTAGCATTATTTCTGATAAAGTAGGAATAATTTTTGTACTGAATAAAAATAATTTTTGCATGTAAAAATTACAAATAACTTGATATAAAAGTAAAAAGTAATAAAATTGTAAAATAGTAGATAACTTTGAACGACTGTATCTCAGCCAGTTTTTATCGAAAATATTTTTATCGATCACCATTATGACGGCAATTGCATCAGCTTTCATTTTTGTGAAGCAATACCTATACCTAAATTCACTCAGAAAAATGTGCTGGATAAAAATTTAAAAAAAAATAACTTGTGAAAAATTTCCGCTTTTTTTTTAGTAGTTTTTTTACTTATGTTGAGAAAAAAGTTTTTTGAGTTCATAAGGTACCATTTCCATAGCAAAAAATCATATCATGTGTATTTACGAAAAATGCATAATTTTGGAGTTATAGTTAAAAAACTTAAGAGTCGATAAATTTACGTCGTTCGTAAAAACCCACGCCAAATTTAATAGAACTTTGTGAATTTATCATCTTTGGGGTACAACTGGATATATCAAACAATTAAACATCTGTTACGAATTAGTTCCTTATTCAACTACATAGTCAAGAGCCTATATTTCTAAAAATTTAAATCAGCATACAACATTATTATAATATTCACTAGAGTTGTGTCCAGAGCAAAAATAGTTATTTTCGATACATATGCGTAAAGAGAGGTATTCTAGTAGGCTTAAATTCGGGCACGAGTCTAAGGGACTGACGTATACACAACGAGATCGAGTGCGCAAGCGCACGAGATCTCGTTGTGTATACGTCAGTCCCTTTAGCGAGTGCCCCAATTTAAGCCTACCGGATACCTCTCTTTACGCATACGTATCGAACATAATTTTTTATAACGACGGCTTCTAAAGTTTAATAGAGAGAAAAAAATTAATTATTTTTAAGCAATTTTTATTAATTTGTAGAACGTTGTTGTTTTTTAGTCGAATTTTCTCCGAAAAATTAGACTTATACAGTCTATACGATAAGAGCTGCGAGAGGCGAGACCAGGGGCGCTATCCGTTTTCGGACCCGTAGAACACGATTATGTAAAAAAAAAAGATGTCTGATATATATATATATATATATATATATTTTCCCGCAACCTTTTAATATGTGTAGGGCCCCCCTATGGAAGTTAAGAGATGAAATTTGGTAAGTGGGGCTTATTCCGATGCACAACAATACTATCAAAGTGGGGTCAAATTTTGGGCAAATTTTTTTTCGGACCCGACCTTTAAGGGGGTGGTGGGGGGCGGAAAAGCAATAAAACTTTTCCAAACCGGTTTTAAATAATGTTTCGGTCAATTATCTACAACATATCCAAAATTCAGCTTCCTAGGATGATATGGTGGGAGTAGAGGGGGGAAAAACGATTTTCGCTGGATCTAACAGGCCCCCAGTCCCCCAGAATTAACGTAGAGGGTTGAAATTTGGTGTGTTGATAAAGTTCGTACCTAGGTTGTGCTTTTTGGAGGTTTTAATATTTTACCCCCACCCCCCTCATTTTTAAGCTACAATTTCATGCATTTTCGACGTTTTCGAAGTTTGTACCACTCGCACAGGTCACCCGAATAAACCTAGAGGGCTGAAATTTTGTATTCGGATTGAGTTAGTATCAAGGGGGTGCCTTTTGGGGGTCTCGACTTTTAACCCCTACCCCCACCATTTTTATACCCAAAAGAACATGATTTTTCTTGTTTTTTAACAGTTTCGTTCGGGTCAAAATCTCCCCAAATAAACCTAGAGGGCTGAAATTTGGTGTACAGGTTAAGCTAATAGCCAGACACTGTTTTTTGGAGGTTTCAACTTTTAACCCTTACCCCCACGATTTTTACGCCAATATTTCCTTAATTTTTTTGCTTGTTTTCTAACATGTCTAGAGACTCCATAAGGAAACCTAGAGGGCTGAAATTTTGTACGTGTATTCAGTTAGTATCCAGCTAGTACCTTGTAGGGAGTCCGCATCACTTTTCCCCCCACTTCTCCCATTTTTACATCGGAATTGAATGCTATTGTTAAATGTGTTTTAAAAGCATTATGTTTATTCTAAATACAAGTAGGCGAATAGTAATTTTAAAAAATTTAAAAAAAAGTGAACTTACTTTTATGACAAATGAAATACATACATATTAAGTAATTTAAAAATGTTATTAAAGTCACTGTTTATTTATAAATTAGGAATTTTGGATTTTTAGTATTTATAAAATAGAAATTTTGGATTTTTTTGGAAAGAAAAAATATCTTTATAAAGGCCTTCCAGTTTACTATTTAAGGTCCTTTTTTAATTTTTAAAACTAAAACATAAAGGCAATTAGCGGATAAACATGGGCAGGAATGTCCTCGTACGAATTGTGTTGGCTTTTTTTCTGCTACCTGTTTTCGGCACAAAATTGAAATTTACTGAGATACAGCCCTTAAATACTTAAAACCTTTTTTTAAAGCCTCGATCAGCCGAACACTCATCACCAGTTTTGAAACCAACAAAATGACAATTCGGTTGTAGACTTTCAATCACATTTCGCTTGTAGACATTCAATACCGAAGATGAAGGGGAAAATTCGACTACCGTGATGGGGCCCCGCTGCTCACGGCGTTTTTTTATTAATTTGTTGATCGTTTCCATGTTAATTTTAATATGATTATCACTGATAAATGAATATCATTATTTTCTCGCATAGTTTTAGCTACTTTCACGCACACTTGTACTTTCGCGCACAGTTACTGTCATTTGTTTTACAATGATATAAAAAAACTGCTCTTTACGCCCACTACACAACGCTCGAATATTGAACTTTAGAAGCAAGTGTTATAAAAAATAATAAATTATTCTCTTCTACATGACGTTACCTTAGAAATATTTTGCAAAATATTAAATTTCGAAAATTTATGGGTCATTACACAAAATATTCATTTTTGACTTCGAATGACTGATGCAAAAATTTGAAAAAGAAATTTACAATGTGACCTTTAGTACTTAAATATATGGAACATAAATAATACTTGGAATTAGGAGTCTTAAGTACCTGGAGTCTTATATACTTGGAATTCGACAGTGTCTAACTTAAAAGGGCCTAGATAATCATTATATACTATATCTCAGTTACAATTGATAATCAAGCGATCTTATATTCGAAAAAAATCAATCTACAATTCTTTTCTAAAAACAAACTACAGATTTAAAATGTACGCAATTGCAATAATGAAAGAGATAAAGCTAAGAAAGAATGTTCCAATGTATTTGTATAGGAGACGTCCGGAGACGTCAAAAACGTTTGTCGATTCATGGTCGATTCTTCTTTTTACCTTTTACACATTTAAAACTGTGTTGCCAATTTTCATCTTTTTAAAAAAGATTTCTTATTAATACCTCTTCTTATTAAAATTAAAAAGTAAATTGCATTATTTTTAAAAATAAATGACTTTGTTACTTGTAACTTCAGAATTTATTTAGCTGTGTCGTTTTTTATTCGAACTTTTTTCTTCGTTTCGTTAAGTTTGGCAACAATCAAAAAATTCAAAGAGATTATTTACATTGTATGTAGTTTGAATATTTACGAAAGGATGGCCGACGCAAGTGTCTTTGTTTTTAAAATTCGTGTTGTTTTAAAAATTTTTAAAAACTAACAATGCAACATTGTGAGTTAAAATTGTAACATTGTCAATGTTACATTAAAATTTTCAAATAAGTAGTCTATTCATTAATTAATATTCTGTTTATTTCTTACTGTTCAGATTATTAAAAATTTTTAGTAAATGATGTATTCGTATTGGATAATAGTGTATAAAAGATACATTTTTGATTTGGTACGTTTGTGGTAAAATTTTGTGTTTTTCGAACTGATTAATAAAAATTTTGTGTTCCAGTGAATTTCTTTTTAGTTTTGTAACATAATCCTGTGTAATTATTACTGATTAATGGAAATTTATGTTTTCTGTTATTTCAAATCGCTTTGTATTTGTAACATAAACTCATATTAGTAAATTTTGTATTACTTTATTTAAAATAAAGTTAAAATAAAAAATATGTTTTGTTTTATTTAATTATTAATATAGCTTGTCGAATATGATAAATTTTATATTAAATTATTGAGAAAGTACGTAGGGTTTTACTAACTATTGACTATAAAGTCTTGGTTTGTGCAGTAGTACTTATTTTAGAAAATTGTTAACGTTTTATCATATAACTATGCCTAAAACCTATGCTTGTATTTCGTAATTACAGTTCTTTTTCTTGTTGAAAATTCACCTTATTTTACTAATTTTGAATTTTATCAGTGAATTAAAATTACTGTTGTGACTGACTGTCACAATCAGTCTTATCAAGTACATATGTATTATTACATTATGTTTAAAGTTTTAAGTATTTTAAAACCGTTGATTTCCAAAAATAATGCTAAATTAAAATTTACTCAGTAGTGATAAGAAAAAGATGCTATAAAAATATAAGAATATTACTTTTTTATTGTTCGTAGACGTAGAAGGTAAAGCAAGTCACATCAAACGGCATCTACATAGCCAAAATGGCCAAAAACATAAAAATTATAAGAAGATTCTGACTTTAATTAAGCTTTTTATTTCAGAAAAAATTATGTCACTCTAATTTTCAGTAAGTATATTTAGTAAATTTTCATGTAAAGAAATACATTTTGACTAGGGATTGTAAATTTACCGACTTTTTCATTTACCGGTAATTCGGTAATTTTTTGTAGAAAAACCGGTTTACCGGTAATTTACCGTTATTTTTTAAAGCACAGAAAATATAAGAATAAATATTAAAAAAAAGAAAAAAATCCTTAAAATATTTTATTAAGATCATTATACAGTATTTGAACGTGAACTAATGAATACAAAAATTTTGGAAAGTCCAACAGTCGTTTTCGGTAATTTTACCTGTTTGATTTCCGACAACTTTGCAGGTATCCTACAGCTTGCTTCGTAGAAATATACCGCCCATTATTATTGTTTATTGAAAAAATAATTTTACATTTTGTTAAGTAATCATTAAATATGAATCAATTATATATACTACGGTACCTGTAATAAAAATTTACTTACCTCTTCTTACAATGTAATCATTTAACGTAATGTTTAATTCTTTTGGAAAATATACAGCTGATTTGAATAATATTATGTAAGTAAATACGAAAAGGACGTTTTATTGTATTCATATGCATTTTAAAACTGACCATTGTATTGTGCGATTTTATTGTATCATAGACTAGTTTATTATGGTTACACACACAGTAAGGGGTAATTTGATTGTGTACATTTACGTTCAATAAATTGAATCATTCTTCTATGAAATAAAATTAACTTAAAAATCTTCAAACATATTATTTTTAATTTACCGAATTACCGGTAAAAAATCAGCAATTTACCGGTAAAATTTTTATCGAATTTTTAGTAATTTACCGGTAAACCGGTAAACCGGTCTACCGGTATTACAATCCCTAATTTTGACTCAATAAGTTTTATGATTAATTATTAATTTAAATAGGTATGTACAATTTTTGTAAATTTTGAATTGTGCGCTTGTCAAATTCAATTTTCTAGTTGGTTATTGTAAAACAACATTATCAGAAACACTTTTAGTATATTTTATCCATAGAAACTATGTTATTACCTAAGACAAACGTTTTCTTAAAGTTGTAGCACGGGAATTCTTTAAATTCCTAAGTAATGAGTCATGCTTAAATTTAACTGAAAGCGAGAATACTTATCAATCACTGTATCTTGAATGGTGATATGATAATGAATAAATATAATAGTGGTAGTGTTGAAAATTACAGTAATAAAAAAGAATAAATAAAATTTTAAATAAGTATATAGATAACATATTTTTTTAGTGCCTTGCTCAACGATCAGCAAACTGACTTCGAAATGTAAAGGTCCTATGTCCGATTTCTGACAGAATTGCGCAAACCACAATAAAGCCCTAATGTGGGTACAAAATTATGACTGAATCAATCAAACCATAATAAGACATTGAAAGAGCAAACCAAACAGGGCCGAATCAGGTAAATAAGACAATCTTTAACCTGAAAAAACCATTCGAGATAGGATTCATATATAGAATAGATTTTCAAAAAAATCCTGAAATTTTATTTAAGATAGCATAGGAATAGAGGTTTGTCTAATGTATTTATAAGGCAGATAGATAATATCGAAAAAAATTAACAATATTTAGTTTTTTACTTTTTAGTATTTTAGGTCAGGAACTTAATAAAAAAACTAACTGTAAAAGTCCTTTCAGTTCAGTATATAACTCGGTTTCAAAAATTTTGAATTTTATACGATTATATCTACTGAACTACTAAAATGGAATGTTCGAAAACATAGTATTTTTTAAACTCTTATTAAAATTCAGATTGAAATGTTTTAATAATATTTGTTCCACAAAAAGGGAAAAGTATAAAAAAGTTATTCCAATATTATTTTAAAACTCCAAAAGTATACCAGTTAGAAAAATGATTTTCTCACGGTATTACCGTGGATTGTAATAGGTTAATAGGATTTTGGTAATGCAATCCTGACTCGGACTCTGACTCGATCTGCCGTGGTAAGAAATTTCATATCCGATTCTGATCCTGACCTTATACAAACAAATTGCTTAACACTAAATAGGGCTAACCCTTGCTGAAACTGAATCCGACTCGAGCCGTGTTAAGGCTTGCCCTATTTTAATTTCTTTTCGGATATTTTCTTGGATGTATTCTTTTGTTGTTAAAACGCTTGGTTTACCTAAAAACTAGAAACATCGATACATATTGCCGTGCATAGAATTAGTTGGCAACATAAACAGAAGAAAAATATATAACTTTACACTGGAAAATTAAAGAGTTTATTTTTAACGATAATTAACGGTAAAGGGGGATCAAAGCCATATTTCGTACGAACATTCATTCAGCAATTATTATCGATAATACATACTTAATGATATTTTAACAATATTTGACTGTAGTAATTATAAAACAAACACATATAAAGCACTATAATTAAACCTAAATACACACACATACAAAAACCGATCATTTTAAATTTGACATAATAATACATGGAGTTAAAAATAAAAAAAAAGATACAAATTACGTGTTGTGGGCCTTATCTATTTGAGTTATGACTGTGCGGTTATAATAATCTGTCGGAAGTTTCTGTATGCATAAATATACCATATAATTTTTTTTTTTTTTTTTGGCAACCGTTACAGTTCATCTCTGGCTTGTATTATATCTATGTATCTCTACTGTACACGTAACATGTATGTACTTATAATTTTTATTCCCATCGTTAATTATCGCTGAGAAATCTTTTATAATCTGTAATAACTTTCATATTGTTTTAAAATCATAAATTTTTGATAATTAAATAATGCAATTGCAATGTATTATATTCGTACCTGTAATGTGTACGTCTTTACATGGTCGTGTCTACATATAATAAGATTAAATTTTTTACATTTATTTTAAAAGAAGTAAATAATCAGATTTTAGTGATTAAAATTAATAATTGTATTTTATAACGAACGATATTTTAAATATTACACATGCAGTAAAATCCATCAAATAAAAAATAATTTAAATAATTAACACTAGAAAGATTTACTTTATGAAAATCCATATTACAAATAAATATGAAAATAATTTGCGTTGTCAGCTTTTCAGTATATTTAATTATTTAAATTACGAACCGGTTTCGAGCGATAAGCTCATCATCAGGTATCAAACTTGTTCGATATTTTGAGGTTCCCAGAATCCGAAAATGATATTCACTAAAATTTATATATATATATATATATATATATATATATATATATATATATATATATATATATATATATATATATATATATATATATATATATATATATATCGGACGATTCCTACTGATAATTAAAATTAATTGTTCGCTAAAATCGTTTGGGTATTCTCAGTTTGGGTGTCACTTGAGGGTGCTTCATTTTCGACGGAACTTATTTCGTTGTGTTCTTCATTAATGTTTATTTCGGGTTTAATTCTTGATAGAGCGTCAGCATTTGTATTGTATTTGCCGGATTTGTGAACGATCTCATAATCAAATTCTTCCAGCTTCAATCTCCAGCGAACCAATTTTGAATTTGGCTCCTTTAACGACATGAGCCACGTTAAAGGTTTGTGGTCGATAATGATTTGAACTTTCTTCCGAAGAGGTACGGCCGAAAATATTTCGTTGCCCAAACGATTGCCAGTAGTTTTTTTGTCAATTGTAGAATATTTCTCCTCGGTAGATGTTAGCGTTCTTGATGCGAAGCAGATGGGCTTGTCGTGGCCTATTGGTCCTTGCGAAAGGATTGCTCCGATCGCATAGTTGCTTGCGTCAGTAGTGAGATTGAAAGGTTTGGAGAAATCAGGGTAGGCCAATATGGGATCTGTTGTTAATAATTTTTTACAACTTTCGAAACAGTATAGATATTCTGGTGTAATTTTGATTTCTTGTCCCCTTTTTAAGCACTTTGTCATCGGTTTTGTGATTTTGGCAAAGTCTCTTATGAATTTTCGATAGTAGGCCAGGAGACCAAGGAAACCTTTTAACTCTTTTTGGGTTTTAGGTAAGGGATAGTTGGTAATTGCTCTAATTTTGTCAGGGTTCGGTTTGACACCTGCACTTGTCACTATGTGACTGCTGAAAGCAATTTCTCGATGTAGGAACTCCGATTTATCAAGTTGAACTTTCAAATTTGCCGATTTTAGTAGTTGGAATACTCTCTTGAGCTTCTTTATATGTTCTTGCAACGACGTTGAAAAAATAATAATGTCGTTCATATAAACAAGGCAGATGCTGCCTTGTAATTCCCGGAGGACATTGTCCAACACCCGTTGAAATGTAGACGGCGCATTTTTCAATCCAAAAGGCATCCTCGCGTACTCATAATGACCATTTTCGACTGAAAAAGCTGTCTTCGGAATATACTTTGGGTCTACCTCGATTTGATGGAACCCTCTTGCTAAGTCCAATGTCGTAAAATACATACATTTTCCAAGCTTATCGAGAATGTCGGTGATGTTCGGGATTGGGTAGCGATTATCAATCGTCCTCTCGTTGA
The DNA here is from genome assembly GCA_035578155.1 of Brachynemurus nebulosus. Taxonomy (NCBI): domain Eukaryota; kingdom Metazoa; phylum Arthropoda; class Insecta; order Neuroptera; family Myrmeleontidae; genus Brachynemurus; species Brachynemurus nebulosus. Next base: position 5,681,944 of record JAPWDM010000020.1, on the reverse strand, counting down.
TTTTCCTGTAATTGACGACCAGTCGCCATTTCAAGCCGCCTGGATTGAACGCGTTACTGGTAAACCGCCAATAATTTCATAAAGTTGATGAAACGACCGGTTGATTTTTTAATGTCCGTGTAGATTCTTTGTTATTGTTAAAGGATTAAAATTCACGCACTGTTGAGATGTGTATCACTCTTCTTGAGAAACCGTCAAGACCGAATTGTTATCTGGGTAACCCGTCAAAATACAATTTGCGAAAGCACAAATTTTCTTTAACAATGCTAACAAAATCCGTACGACTGTGCCAATTATGTTTTTGATTTAAAAAATGTAATTAAAAAATAAAACTTTATTTTAATTATCTCTTATACAAATATCGTTATTACAAAATACAAACGAATTCTAAACGAAAATTCTTGAACAAACGAATAAGTCGAACGTATTTATACAATTTTGAAAGGATGCACGTGTTTTGTTCGTTTGTCCAATTCAGCAGAATCATCTATAAGATTTCTTTATTAGGTGTGAAAATATCTGATTTTACAATTACATGAAATGAATATTATACATTTTTATGTACAATAGTTTGATGAGAAAATGCTGAATATTGGTTTTACATAAAATATAAAGAATTAAATAGGATCTATTAAATTTATTTAATTCTTAATAATTCGAATTCATAACTATATATGGTTTATGTTTCTCGTGTGGCTTCACATTTTAAAAGTGTAATAAAAAAATACCCCTGTCGCAGCATCTGCATAACATAGCGAATTTCCAAATTTTGGGGACTGGCGGATCTCATCTAAGAACTGTACCTATTTAAAATAGTTTAGCTTTCTAAGAGTAAAAGATTTTTTAAAATCGGCTGGGTAATTAGTTTTGATATTTTTGGAACCCAAGAACCCGAACGGACTTTGTGCAGCATAGTTGTATCCATCTAAAATAATTTAGTTCTCTAACAGTGAAAAAATTTTCAAAATCGGTCGGTTAGTTTATTTTTTACAATAATGGGAACAGTAAACCCTGGCGGAAATCATACAACATAACCTTTATTCATCTAAAATAATTTTAGTAAAAAGTTTATCCTAACAGTAAAAAACGGGTCCTAGGGATCTCATATAACTTATGGTAGTTCGTAAGGTTCTTGTGGACATCATTTAATTACTTAATGAATTCAAATACTTTAACTTACTAACGGTGAAAAAATTTTCAAAATTTTCGACATTCGCTAAAAAAATCATTGAAAAATATTTGATATGTTTCGATCAATTAATGGTCAACATCAGCAAATAAAAGTTACTAAAATCGAAGAAAAGAATGAGTTATTTGTCCGTAGAAATTAAAATACAAATTCTGAAAACGAGCAAAGAAATATTGAAAAAACTAGATCGGCAAAACATTCTGACAAATAACACTACCCAACTAATACTTGCCAATTTGAATGAAACTTAACATACTTATTAAACAGCGAAAAATATTAAATACGTGTTTTTTTATTTCGGCTAAATACGCTTTTTAGGGGTAGAAAACACCATTCAACCTCTGTAGATGAAAACAGTTATAGCTAAATATTTTTGAAACGGCATATTTTTTGAAAAAAGGGCTGAGTACCAAATTTGTAGAATTTAAAGCGATGCACTTGATAGTGACCCTGAAATCGATTTTCAAGGTCAGTTGAAAATGATTAGCCATTGCCGAACTTTGACCATATCCTGTACCTATAAGCAGTAATTTCATGTATTGACTCAATCTATCTTCAAAATTGATTTGTTGCGTTATTTTTCTAAAATAAAAAAAATAAAAACCTGACGAAATGAAAAAATAGGCGCAAATTTATAGAAAAAATTAGAAGAAAACATTTTTGTAAGTAATTTTAGAAGTTAAGAAAAGATTTAATATCACTCCAATTGTAAGTTAAACATTAACTTTATGTTATATTAGAAATTTTCAAAATTTTTTAAAATTTTTATTGCTACTCTATAGTTATCATATTAGGAATTCAATTCAACATATGATTAACTATTATTTTTCCGATTGCGATTGAGCAAGTATTTTTCAAAATTACTTCTTGATCACTTATTTTCTATCTTGCATGTGAAATTCGTTCGAATATACTTTGAACCATTTAGGGATGAAAAGTAAACTACTCCTTTTGAAAAATATTAAATGATTTTCAAATGACTTTGGAAATTGACCTCAAGGTCAACTTCAAAGTCAAGTGCATCACGAGAGTCAAGTGCTTCAAGATCATCAAGTGCATCACTTTGAACTCTATAACTTTGGTCCTAAGCACTTTTTTCAGAAAATATATCGTACCATAATCCACTTCTATGTTGATTCCTGGTCTCTTTTCCTGCGTTTCTAATATTTATGTCAATAAAAAATGTGCTACCGTAGACAAGGATGAATAGGTACGCATTCCGACTTCACACCGTATTTTTTTGTATTTATTTTATGAGTACCTAATCTTTAATATATTAAAAATTTACGCGAAGATGGTCACTTTATCAGCAGTATCCAAAAAAATTTAAAAATATCGGTGGTTTTTGAAAAATTAACAAAAATCGTATAATTTCTTCTCTATGAAAAATTGGGGTCAAAAGAGACGAGAAAAGAGTAAATGGGGACAACCCGTAGGGTCGACCAAAATTGAAATTCTAATATAAAATAATTTCGAACTTTTTGTATTTATACATTCAAAAAAGAAATAATAGGTACTTGATGATTTTCTGTAAAAATAAACGTAGAATCTAAAATAAAGTTTATATACTCCTGTCGTTTACCCCTAAGTTTATATTCCTCCTATTCTTATTTTAGTTCAAAAAATAATTTTTCAAAAGACTAAGACATAATAATTAATAACAGTGAGATTCTACGTCCATTTTCAGACTTTTGTTTATTAAATTGCGTAAAAGCTAGTAAATGCAATAACAGATATGATGAATTTATAAGGATTTTCTTGTACTACAAAATCTTAAAAATATGGAAACGCGTACTTTTTTTTCGTTAATTGTGTTTTATTCTTTTGCACAAAATTTTAAAAATACTTTATTTTCTTAAGAAAGGGAGGCAACTTTAGTCACAGATATGCCTATGAACAGTTTTTGGTAATCCGGGAAAAACGAAAACACTTTTTAAAATTTTTTTATTGTTAAAATCGAAATGTTCTTTTAAAGAGGGTTAAAATTACCATATTTTATATTAAAATTTTAACACAATCACTCCCTAATTAACGAGCCTTACTTAATATTAGCAAATTGAGAAAAAACACGTCAATTAGATTTTTTTACACAGATTTTATTTGTTATATAATTCAAAAGGATATTTTAAAAATGTGTATGAATGGCTTTCATTAAATAAATTTCAATATATTTTCCATTTATTTTAACAGTGGAATGTCCTTATTAGTGGCTATACTTTCGGCTTGGAGCGAATTAGACGAAGATTTTCTTCTAAAACCAAATTTAATAATTAATTAAAGAAATAAAAAAAAATTTGTGGATTTCCTACCGTTCAAATATAATCTTTATTGTATGTAAAAATGTTATTACATTTTTTCAAAAAACTGTAAGTAAACTGTAAAATTTTCTTTACAAATATGTTAAAATAGAGAAATGTTTCCTTTTTAATTTATTTTTAACTCTTTTTAAATGATTCACTTTAAAATTTTTTAATATTTCTTAATCGAAATTTCATAAAAGAATGTGTCAAAATTTAAAAAAATTTTTCTTTGTTAAAAAAAAAAAATTGAATGTGCAAAATTATTTAATATTAGAATGCTCTGATTATACAATTCTAATCATAACTGTATTGTCAATTGGATAAAAAATTACGTAAAAATATTATTGTTTGAATATGATTTAACGTAATTTTTATACGATTGAAGCAAACTCTTATTAATTTTAGGAAGGTGTAAATATAATCTAAATTCAGATCATATCACATAACAGATATCGTCGGGATTTTTTTTGTAAAAAAAAATGGAACAGAGATACATTATAAAAACATTTAACTGACAGAGAAATAGAATATAGCCGAATCGTTAAATTGGATTAAAAAAATCATGACACGCTACTTATAAAGCGGCTTTTTTCGAATTTAGCTCGCAAAAAATGAGACAGAAAAAAAAAGAATGCGAGTGCGAGTGAAATGGAGAACGACATATTTCCTAGTTTTTCTCGAAAAGTAAGTAATTTAGAGCAACGGTATAAAAACATTTTTTATGCGTTTTACCTTTTACAATGGCTTAGTGTAAAAAAAAATTTGAAAAATTGCTTAATTCTGGCAAAAAACTCATTTTGTTGACAAAAAACGCCCGGAAAACCTACTTCTGGGCATCCGACGTGTCTGGCTAACGAACTCATCCAACGATTTGGAAAATCGAATTCGCACACAAAATTTCATAAGCATTAAACGTTTCGTTCGAGAGTTATCGCGCGGATACATATATATATATATATATATATATATATATATATATATATATATATATATATATATATATATATATATATATATATATATATATATATATATATATATATATATATATATAAATTTTAGTGAATATCATTTTCGTATTCTAGGGACCTCAAAACATATTTCTGATATGGTCTCGGGCTTAGGTCGCACCATGACACCTGGCGTAAAAGCTGAATTTCCAGTTTTGGAAATTCGCTAAAAATGACCTTTTTCGAGACCGTAATAAATTTTATGACTTATTTTGGTAAAAATATTTTATCCTTTTAAATTTTTCAGTATTTTTAAATTGTGTTAAAAAAAGTTCTATATGGGTTTATATGTAACTAACTACGAGTATAATAAAAATTAATATCTTATAATATTATAAATGTGAAAGTTTGGATGTTTAGATGTTTGGATATTTGTTCTCAATCACACAGAAACGGTTGGACCGATTTTGATAAAATTTTATATACACACTCTTTATACTCTAGGTTAACACATGGGCTAAATTTTATCCCGGTTGCAAGTTCTTGAGGGATAAAACAACAATTATTCAAACACACCCCAAAAAACAAAACTCAATTCGATGAAATTTGGTACACTGGCATTATTTATCCTGAGTTAACAAATAGGATAATCTTATCCCGACTAAAGGTTCCTGTGGCATGACTGAACCGAATTCGATTAAATATAATATAGAGACACTATTTACTATGAACACAAGTAGCTAGAATTTTAATAACACGTAGAATAGTTTTATCCCGATTGAATGTTCCCTGGGGGATGCAAAAGAAATTCCAAAATCATGTCCAAATAATTAAACCGAATTTGATAAAATTTGGTACACAGACATGATTAATCATGAGTTAACGCATAGGCTAATCTTATCCTGATTAAAGGTTCCTGTAGAGTGACTGAATCGAATTTGATAAAATTTAATAGGTATACAAACGTTATTTACTATGAACACATGTAGTAATAACTTTGAAATAGTTTTAGTCGGGATAGTTTAATCCCGATTGAATGTTTCCGGAGGAAGAAGGGGAGACACAAAGGGGGGGAGGTTAATTCAATTTAGGGAGGACTTACTTATAAAAATGTGTTGAAATGGCTATGGAAATTCATAGTCAATGCAATAGCAATAATAATACATAGGATAGTTTTATCCCGATTGAAGGTTCCCGGTGGAAACAAAATCAACTGCTAAATCACATCTAACTAACTAAATAAAAGCCGATGAAATTTAGTACACACAGAGACACTATTTACCCTGATCTAACACATGGTGTAATCTTATCCCGATTAAATGTTCCTGTGGGATTCAATATTATTTAATTATAATAACAGCAAAAAATCACAGATGCTTGATATGTTTATTAAATTGATTACTTTGACTACTAGAACTTGTTGAAAATTTCAAAATGCAAACTAGATTATGAGCTTTTAAAAGTGTAGTTGGTTACAAATGCATACATGCATACAATTTAGTCATTATTTTAATATACCTAAAATAATTTTTGAAAATTTGAAAAACTTGTAGTACGATTTTAAACCATTTTAGAACAATTTACATAGCCATATTTTCAAAACGGGGGTGGGGCAGAATTTAATTAATAATATTTGATATTTTCGTAACTATATAGTTAATTAAATTCCCAAAGAATGAATGTAGTAATTATTTACTGTCCTATAACTGGATTAAAATTGAATTTTTCCGCTATATTCAAATTCTCAGAAAAGTATTACCTGAAACTATACATATAAGTATACTTAGTTTTTAGGGATTTGCAATTGTCTGTAATAATTACCTACAGTGTGGACTTGAAAAATTCGGAAGTAAAAAAAACATATCAATTGCATCCCGCGGTCACAGGGTACATTTGTCCTCACTGAAGATCCCTAGTTTGCATTCTGAAATTCCCAACTTTAATGCAAGCAATATCAAGGATCTATGATTTTTTGCTGTTATTAATTAACTGATATTGAATTCACACAGGAACATTTAACCGGAATAAGATTACACCATGTGTTAACTCAGAGTAAATAGTATCTCTCTGTGTATGAAATTTAGTTGGATGTGAAAATTTATATTATAAAAATAAAATTAAATAAAAAAGAAAACTATATTTATAATTTAATATTTTGGAATCGTATTAATTGTGTCTTCAAGAAAAATACAGAAGAAAATAAGAATCGTTCCAGTATGATATACGTACGTCATTTTGAAGAACTCTGGTGCATCCAAAACGTATGTATGTAATAATTATTTATTATTATTTAAATAAAGATATTCAATTCTATGTAGGGATATTAAAAAAAAATGTTATAATATTATTAGAAAAATATTCATTAATCAACAAGCTTAGAAGTAATGAAATTAACATAAATAGTTAAACCGTTAGGGTGACGTATCTCATACGTACGTCAGTGGTCAAGGGTTAAGAAACTACTAATTAACTATATAATTAAGAAAATATCGAATATAATTAATTAAATTCTGGTAAAAAGTAAATGGCTTAAAATCGCACTAAATTTTCAAAAATTATTTTTGAAAATTGTTTTAGGTATTTACAATAAAATAATTGAATAAATTGTACGCATGTATGTATTCGTACTCGTAACATACTATGTGTTGTAACCACATCCATAAAAGCAATAAAATATTGACCACGGGATGCAATTCGTGTGTTTCCCTTTTTAGTTTTTGTGATGAATTGCAATTTTAGGGTCGGGTCGATCTTTTTCAACCGCGGGATGTAAATCATGATCAGCCGATAAAATAATGTTCATAATCTAATTGGCATTTTGAAATTCCCAACCTTAATGCAAGCAATATCAATGATCTATGATTTTTTGCTTCGTTACATATAAATCCATATAGAACTTAAACCTTTTTTTAAGACAATTTAAAAATACTGAAAAATTTAAAAGGATAAAATATTTTTACCAAAATAAGTCATAAAATTTATTACTGTCTCGAAAAAGGTCAATTTTTTTTTTATTACACTCTTAAAATGTAAAGCCACACGAGAGGAAGAAGCCCTATATATATATATATATATATATATATATATATATATATATATATATATATATATATATATATATATATATGATAGTTTGTATCTGTGCTCTGTAATGTAAACATGTCAATTTTTTTACTTTCATTTAAGTTGTTAATATTAACGTTTTTAGTTACAAAATTAATACTCGAAATTATATTATTCACAAAAAAAATCCTTAAAGTTATAAAGATAGTGAAGTGCTGTGAAAATTTTGCTCAGAAATACAATTTGTAAAGAACAATACACAGGGTGAGTTTTCTGAGAGTTACCATTTTAATTACAGCTAAACCGTTGATTTAATCGAAAAATTGTTGTAGATATCGACGGGGGAAACCACTTTATATAATCAGGAGCTTCATAGCTCTTATGGTTTTCGAACTATGAAACTTACCTTTTTTTAAATGGACTAGTATACGTATTTGTTGATAAAATTGATTCAATAAAGCAACAAAAATAAAAAATAAAAAAATAAAATTTTTTTTTTTTTTTTGTTTTTTTTGTTTTTTTTTTTTTTTTTTTTTTTTTTTGTTTTTTTAAATTTTGCAACTTTCGCGCTTAAAAGTGATTTATTTAAGTTAATTTTGTTGTATTAGAGACTGCTTAGTTTTAGCGACGTTTGTCAGTTACGGAAAATAATCTAGCAGTTAAACAGTAATTGTATTTATGCTACATAGATGGCTTTACTATAGAGTTTATTTTAGAGTCCCTATACTAAATGGAGTTTTGACATTGATTTAGGTCTTGACGTGCTGAACGTTGATTGGTTCCGGCAGTTGCGCAGCTATCCGCAGTTTGCGTAAAATACATTAGAAATAAATTAAATATTAACAAAAATCATTTAGATTAACCTAGAAAAAATAATTAAATTAAAAATTTATAACTGTTTATTAATTCCTAACTTATGAACAATAATTATGTACTCAAAAATATTTAGTCAAACATGTGATAATTATTTTTGAAGTTTCCCGCTCTGTTTTAGATAGAAAATGGATGACATGGCACGACTCTATTTATTATAGGGACTCTAGTTTACTACGCAAACGACACAAACTATTATGGCCGGGTAAACCAAATGACCAAGTTAGAATATCCAAATTTTATTTTTATTCAATTTTTTGTGTTCATATGGATTTATAACTAAAATGTATCTTCTTGGAATGTAATTAAATCAAGTAAGTACTTCATATTATGTAATTATTAAAAATAAGTATCATTTTTAATTTTAATTGGAAATTATTTTATAGGTTAAATAAAAATGACAGAAAAGTGCAATTCGGAAACGACAATAAAATTAATTTAGTAATTTAGAAATTTTGAATGCCTATGGAATAGACCATCTCCTTTATTTAAAAATAGAGCCATGCAGGAAACGTCCTATAAAAAAGTCGTAGAAGCAGTAAACATACCAGGTTTTTGTGTACTAGAAGCCAAATCTAAAATGCGAAATTTAGGTTCAACTTATTATCAGGAAAGAAGAAAAATTGAGAAATCTATGAAATCCGGCAATGGCACCGAGGGTAAATTGTAGAGCACGTCGACATCCTGTAACTTCGATGTTTGCCGGAAAAAAGAAAAAATTCGGCTGAGAATTATTGTACTTAAAGAGTTAAAGGGCGGTCACATATTTTTACTAAAAATAATTGTGTTTGATAATGTAAGTATAATCAGTATTAACCCCCAAAATTTTCAAAAATAAAATTTTTCGAGTAAAAATCAGTCATAATTTATTATTTCAGGTGGAAAATAATCTTTCGGATATGGAAGATCCTACTGAAGTGGATATTAGTGTACCTAATAAACCTATTAAAGAATTCAACAAAACAGTTAAAAAAAAATTTAAATCGCTAGGGAAGTTTGCAGGCAATTAATGAATTAAAAAACTTGCAAGAAGTGGTTAATGCAGATCAAAAAATTCAAGAAAATCAGTTCGATGTTTTTGGAAAAAGTGTAGCTGCACAATTAAAAAGTTTATCTTATGAAAAAGCTGTAATTGCGTAATCAAGAATACAGTCTATTTTAACGAAACTGGCTATTGAGAGCTGTAGATATATACTACAGTATCTACTGATTTTATTTCCAAATATTCGGATTCTTTCGCAGTGAGCACACTGGTACCACAGGATTTACTTTCTACACCTGTATCCTTGTCTTTTGTCGACGAAGAGATGAATTAGTAATATTAAAAAATGATTTTTTTTTAATATTGTTCTATAGCAAGAGTTTTTCATTTGTTTTTATTTTTTAAATTCAGCCTGTGATTGAATATTTTATATAAAATTTTTATTTAATTTTTAATAAATATTTAGTATTTTTATATAGATCCTACTTTTCTTACCTTTATATAATCCTTTAAGATTTCATATAACGCATCTAGAATTTCAGGAATTAACAATGAAATTGATGGTTTTGAAACCCTAAAGAAGTGTGACAAACTTATAACTATTATCCGTAGCTAGAAACGACAAAGTAAATTATAATTTTATTTTAAAATACGCTGCCAATGGCGTGTGGCACACAGTTTCTTCGTACTCGTAAAAACACCTTGGTAATTTAATGTGCAATATATCTTTGTGTAATTTAATATAGGTATATAAATTAATAAAAATAAATAAACAAAACAATTCATAAAAAATTGTGTGAAATGGGACTAGCAGTAAATAAGATATTGACATTTAATGGGATTTCATGGTAGTGCCGTGGATACTATTACTCCGAATGCAATGAAATTTGTAGGGGACCATCTAGGAAGAAGACCGCATAATTTCTGATAACTTAATAAAAATAAATTGAATAGTTCAGAAGTTATGGCCCTTGCTGCAATTTAGTATATTAATGGAATGACATGGTTACTGCGATTTTGATTAAATTCCGTTACTGCGGTTTTGATTAAATTCATAGGGGACCATCTACGAACCAAACTGCATAATTTCTAAAAATTTCATTAAAAACAATCTAATAGTTCAGAAGTTATGCCACTTGGTGCAAACTGGCAACACACAGACGGACGGACGGACAGACACCAAACCGAAATTGCTCAGGAAGCTCTAAAACGTAAAATGTGCGTAAAAAATTTTATTTTTGAGGGGAAAAATTTTTTATTTTTCAAGTGATCATAATGCTTTCGCTGCTTTAGTAGCTTCGGGAGCAATAAAACAATTAGGCAATTTGATTACACACTAAAGTAATTAGAATTAATAAAATTATACTTTAAATATATTTATTTATTATATTTTATTTAGGAAGTGGTTGAAATTAAATAAAATTTGAGTAATTTTATTAAAATCTTGATTAAATACTGTGGTTTTCATAATATGCAGAACCGTTTTGACATAGAACACGTTTTAAAGATGTTAAAAGTGTAATAAAATCGGCGATTATTTTGAACTTTAAGCAACCTTCGCTAAAGGCTTGTTTAACTAATTCACCCGGTAATAATAAATGTGTTAATTTTAAAGTAAACATTCCATAAAATGGACTTTGCAAATTTTTATTCATTCTTACTGGAAAAAAAAATTAAAGTTATGAATATTTTTAAAACACCACAGGTATTACTTTCTACACCGGTATCCTTGCCTTTTGTCGACGAAGAGATGAATTAGTAATATTAAAAAATGATTTAAAATTTTGTTCTATAGCAAGAGTTTTTTATTTGTTTTTCTTTTTTAAATTCAGCCTGTGATTGAATATTTTATTTAAAATTTTTATTTAGTTTCTTTCAGACATTTCTTTCAGACGTATTGGTAAAATACATACCGCAATCTCGAAAATTTTTATATTAAAAATATTTTTTAGACAATTTTTTTACCTTTCTTTAAAAATATGGTTTAAAAATTTAACAATTTAAAAGTAATATGATAGCTGTTTGTATGAACCATGCTGCTATTCAGATATGCCATCTATAATTCAGTTTCAGAAAGGTTTTTAATAATGACATTCTCACATATACTAAATTTTGACTTCTTTAATATGGTGTAATACTAAATATTACAAACACAGTTCTAATTTGATGAACTGTTTATTGAATATTAAGTTGAATATTTGAGGAATAACTATAAATTATTTTAATAATTAATGTATTTAATTAATAAATTTTCTTTTATTGTAAGAAATTAATGCGAACATATTATTACAACTTATTTTGTGTTTTTTTTTTTAATGTAAATTGAAAATAAACCGTATTTTTTACGTTCGTTTAAACAAACCTGACCACGGGTTTTGAAAATCAAAACTTAAAAATGCAATTTCTGAAAAATTTGAAATAAAATAACGAAAATTTTAGCATAACTGGTAATTTGAAGTAATAAACTAATTTTTAGGAAACATCTCAACATATGTGTCCATTTAAAAAAAAAATTTTTTTCTATTCCAAAAAAACCGGAAGTCCTAGAAGTATGAAACAATTTTTCGTGAATGGCCCCCTCTGTTTTGAATAATTTTTGTATAAACTTTTTTTTCGATTAGATGCATATTTTAGGAATAAATTGAATGGCAACTCTCAGAAAACTCACGCTGTACTATGTGAATTATTTCTTTGTGTACTTATAAACTTACATAAGCAGTCAATAATTGTGTAAATGCCTATATTTTGTACGTTTAAATTTTTGATGTAAATTAATGACAATATTTTTGTTTTTATTATACATATATTGCATATAATTAGTGGTTTGCAGTAATTGCACATAATAAAAAACAAACATTTCAATTAGTGACATAATGACATTGATTTAGTTCGCAAATTTAAATCAGGAGAATCTAGTACGTTGCTTGTTCGTTTCATCTCTCTTCGTTGTAAAAAAATTAGTTATGGCGAACAGGTCTACTCTAAAAAACACAAGAATATTTCTGAATGATGATCTCCCAAAGGATATCAGACAGAAAAGTAAAGAAATTTGTCCAACGGCAGCACGTCTAAGAAAAAATGGTTATAAAATTTCATTAGATTTCGATCGTGTCTACGTTAACGGGGTGTTAACTTTTATGGATGAAGTCAACAAAATCGATAGCGGTTCCAAGAAACGTTCACGTTCCGAGGAGGAAAAAGAAGATCCGACCAAAAAGGCAAACACAATTGTTAATTCAAATTTAAATTTATCGACTACATCCCTCAAATCTTCAACTTTGGATAATTATTTCCGAGAAAGATCAAATTCCGCACCAATTAGTGATGCACCCAAACATTTTTTACAACGACCAGTCCAGTAAAATATAATTATGAAAAACGGATAGCTACTCATGGTATGGAGAAAGTTTTACGAATTGGTTTCTGGAATTGTCAAGGGGTTCAAAATTTGTTATCATTGGATTTAGATTTACAAAAATACTTTAAAACATATTTTATAATAGCAGTATCAGATACATTTTTATGTAGCAATGTTAATCGTAACTGTGATATTGTAAAAGGGTTCAACTGTTTTGAATCTCACGGAATAAAAATAAAATCTAGGGGAAGAGCCAGCGGGGAAGTCATAGTGACACCATCAAAGAGTTTTACAGTTTGAAAATTCGTCAGGGTTTAGCCTATGGAGTAGGAAAGTAAGAACTGTTCAAACTGTCGGTTGGACCTCCAGTCAGAACCGACTAGAATCTTGCTTAAACATAGATTTGCCTTATTGTCTACCGAAACGAACAAGGAAAAGTATTATGTACCTCTCAAAAATTTTTGAAACTGATGTGGATTATAGATCTTATTAAATATATATATATATATATATATATATATATATATATATATATATATATATATATATATATATATATATGTCGGATGCCCAGAAGTAATTTTTCTGGCCATTTTTTAAGTTAAATAGTTTTCGAAAAAATTGTAATTTTTCACATTTGGGTCGCTTTGCTCTCTTTGTCAGTGCAATAAGTAATTTATATTTCTGTCTCAACTGGTTATAAAATATAGAAAACTAGCGTTTTTTTACGATTTTTTACGTAAAGCAAGTGAAAACTATTCAACATGTATGTTTTAATGGTATTATAATAGACATATCTTTTGTCAAGCTGAAAAATTAAAATTAACCAGATTTTTTATGCTTATGTAATGAAGATATTTTTTTTTATTGAATTTTAAATGAGATTTTAAGATATTGAAAATTGTGTCACTGAATAACATTATTAAGTACTAGCCGTATGCCCGATGGGATTTCCCATCGGCAACATCTTTTTATTAAGTACTCACTTTCTGCTCACTTTTAATGCTTTTCAAAAGCCTAAATCAATATCCACGTTTCTAACTTCAAAAATGATGAACTTCCCATACGAACTTTCATTTTCTGTTTTAACCCCTTAAGGAATATATTTCCAGAAACAACTGACTTTTATTTACAAATAGAAGTCTAAACTACTAAACAATTATAAATAAAAGCCTAATTTTCATAATTCCTGTGCTTAATTTTGTCCTTCTAAACCCAGCAGTTTAGGTTGTGCGTTGTCTCTCAGTCAAAGTTAAAGATTCATTAAATATTATTTATTTTAATAGCCATAGTAACATATTTTTATACATATACCACTAACTTCAAAAATAACGAATTTACATAAAAATTTTCATCCCTTATCAAACCCACTTAGGGGACGAATTTTCAAAAATCCTTTCTTAGTGCTCGATTGATGATGCTTTTTAGTGCTCGAAATGGATCGATTTTGAAAATTTTTTCTCTAATAATCATTAATGTTAGAAAGCTAAACAATTTTAAATGGATTTAGGGTATCTTATGTGAGATCCGTCAGGGTACTGGGGACCTAAAAACGTCAAAAATTAATTACCCAATCGATTTTAAAAATTTTTTCAGCGTTAGTAAGTTAAAGTATTTGAATTAATTAGGTTACTAAATGATGTCCGCAAAAACCTTACGGACTGCCATAAGTTATATGAGATCCCTAGGACCCTTTTTTTACTGTTAGAGAGATGAACTTTTTACTAAAATTATTTTAGATGAATAAAGATTATGTTGTATGAGTTCCGTCATGGTTCACTCTTCCCATAATTGTAAAAAATAAACTAACCGGCCAATTTTGAAAATTTTTTCACAGTTAAAGAGCTAAACTATTTTAGATAGACAAAGATTACGTTACGTAAGATCCGTCAGGGTCCATAGGACCCAAAAGTGTCAAAAATAAATTAACCGACCGATTTTGAAAATTTTTTCACTGTTAGGGAGCTAAGCTATTTTAGACAGATATAGATTACGTTATGTGGGGTCCGCCAGGGTCCATGGGACCCAAAAGTGTCAAAAATAAAGTAACCAACCGATTTTGAAAATCTTTTCACTGTTAGAGAGCTAAACTATTTTATACAGATATAAATTACGTTATGAAAGGTCCGCCAAGGTCCGTGGGATCTAAAAGTGTCAAAAATAAAATAACCGACCGATTTTGAAAATTTTCTCACTGTTAGAGGGATAAGCTATTTTAGATAGATATAGATTACGTAATATAAGATCCGCCAGGATCCATAGGACCCAAAAGTGTAAAAATGAAATAAGTGACCGATTTTGAAAATTTTTTCACTGTTATAGAGGTAAACAATTTTAGATGCATATAGCTTATATGTTGTATGAGGTTGGCCAGGGTCCTGGAATCTTGAAAGCGCAAAATAAACTAACCGACCGATTTTGAACAATTTTTCACTCTTAGAGATCTAAACTATTTTAGATAGATATAGATTACTTGGTGTAAGGTCTGCTAGGGTCCATGGGACCCAAAAATGTCAAAAATAAACTAACCGACCAATTTTGAGAATTTCACCAATTTCACTGTTAGAGAGCTAAACTATTTTAGATAGATATCAGTTACGTTATGTAAGGTCCGCCAGGATCTACCAGAATATTAAAGAATGCCTATACACCACATTTTTTGACAATTTTCTATTATATTTCTACAATGGTTTTGTTTTGATCTAGGGAAGTTATACATTTGAAGTACCCGCAGTGTCACATAAACGACAATACAGTTACTATTGGGACTTTCTATCAGGGGCAGATAACCTATAACTTAATATACCTCTTTCGATTATTCTTGATTATCTCGAAAACTAAGGGAGATAGGAAAAAACACTTTATGAGACACTTTATGTGTGAACACTTTATTTTTAAAGTACTTTCGATTGATGTATATAATTTCAGGGTCGGACCCACTGGAGGGGCGGTTCAACAGATTAAAATTGAAAAAAAAAATTTTTTTACCATGTTCCAGCCCTTGAATTTTGATGAGACTTGGTGCAGTAATTAAGTGCATTAGGGCACAGTTACTGAATTTTTTTTGAAGTGGTCGCTCAATTGGAACCCTATAAAAATAACATTGGATCGGATACTAACCTTGTTATTATCCTTAATAACGAGGACTGATACGATAATAAATATGTCTAATATTCTTGAGAGTGTTTGCCTTCATGTGGATTTTGAATTATTTCCCTAAGTCGAGTAGTTACCAAGAAAAAAGTTTTTGTAATTTTTTAAAGTTTTTTAGTTATCTCCATAACTACTCAGTTTTGGCCGCCAAAATTGTAGATATCAATTACTTACAGCCTTACCATACCGGTAATATAGTTATTAAAATAATTCGCTTCCGGGGCAGATTTACTATGCTTATCTTGCTATATCCTTTTTACATTTATTACTTCAATATTACTTCAAATTTTGAACCGTGATTTTAAAAGCAGTAGGCAGACAAACTTTACATTTTTCTTATGATTTTAATATGTAAGTACAATTTTTATGTAAACAATAACGTAAAAGCCCCTATACCGGAACGCGATCATATGTCGGAACAGTTTTGACATTTATATATTAATTAAGTTATTTCTGAAAAAAACCTCTAATAACAAAAATTATTATTAATAGCATGATTATTTTTCAATTTAAATTCACCTCGCATTTAATGTTTCCTCACTCAATTTAAGAAATACATATATTATTTAACAATTTTGGTGGAACTGGTGTATTTTTATTGGGATAGATGATCATTATTAAAAACACATGAGTTATAAATTGTAACATTTTTTAGCGAATTTTTCAAGTCAGCATAATAAAAAATATATACATATAATTTTTTTTAGTCCATTTAAGAAATTAGGACAGCTAAATTACCTTTTAATATTGTTTAAATATAATTTGCCGAAGTGTTTCAATATACGTTTGAAATTTGACTGTATGTATTTGGTATTACAATTATTATTAATATGTATTTTATAAACATTTTTAGTAGTACGGTGCAGTTATTCAAAAAAACAGCCTAACCTCAACATCCAAAGTAACAGTTTCACTCCAACTCCAAATTGTTCTATACGGTCCACATATTGTTTGGCAAAAAGTTACACCATTTTGAACGTCGGGTTTTAGGGGAAGGGGGTAGAAGTAAGCAAATTAACGGTTTTTTTAAATATTTCTGAAACTATGGGGTTTAGCGTAAAAAGTGTCATGTACAAAAATATTCTACATTAAATTGCGAACAAAAATGGTCCTGTGCATAATCTTGCTAAAGTGAACAGTTCCAGAGTTACGGAGGGTATAAAAGTAGCAATTTTTAGTATTTTTAACCACTGCTGCACCTATCACCAGGTGTACCAGTGGCTGAATAAGAAGAAAATTCGCTCGAGTGGGGGGTGAAAGAAGATTGACGAACACCGGAGACCAATTACCTACAACAGCACATCCTGCAGCTCCCGAGGAATTACTTTCCCTCATAGTGTGCGCTTGCAAAAACGAATGCGTCGGTAACTGTGAATGCAGAAAGAGTGGTTTAAACTGCTCAAGCATATGCGGCAATTGCTCAGGGCTAGGATGTGATAATAGGGATACGAACATCATAGACGAGATTTAGAAGAGGAAGGCGCTATGTTTGAAGAGGACCAATCGTAATTTCCTTTTACAAAACACAATCCTGTATAAAAAACTTAATTTCCTTAGTGATAATGTCTCATTTTTTTTCCAAAAAAATTTAAAAATACTAAAAATTGATACTTTTACACCCACCATAACTCTGGAACTCTTCACTTCAGCAAGATTATGCATAGGACTATTTTTGTTCGCAATTTAATGTAGATTATTTTTGTATCGACACTTTTTGTGTTAAACTGCAGTTTTCGAAATATTTAAAGAAACTGACGAAAACTGTTAATTTGCCTACTTCTACCCTCCTCCCCCCAAAACCCGACGACCAAAATGGTGTAACTTTTTACCAAACAATATGTGGACTGTATAAAACAATTTGGAGTTGGAGTGAAACTGTTACTTTGAATGTTGAGGTTTGGGTCTAATTGCACCGTACTATAATTTGTTTTTGCATCTAAAACACTTAGTCACTCTTTTATGTGTTATCACGTATAATAATTTTGTTTATGCCGAAACGTATAATCATTCATAAATCAAACATTGATTTAAAACCTCAAAATGTTTATTATTAAATGAAAATAGTAGCCATCTTAAGTTTACAGAGACTTCTTAGTTAAATACTTAAAAATTCACTACGGTTTATCGTTCAAATAAACGATATTTTTTTTAAAGATCACCTAGATGGCGAAACCTTATTTGTGGAAAATACAGATTTTTATCCTTTATTTATATCTAACAAGTAAAGGTCCCGAGGCCGGACCTATCGATTTCGATGAAACTTAAATATATTATAGAACACTAAAAACTAAGGGACACGTATTTTTTTTTATCTGCGGAAAAACGGTTTGAAGGGATGAAATCGCCCTCCAAAAATTGTGGTAAAAATTTAATTTTTCAAATATCTCGAAAACAGTAAGAGATAGAGCAAAAGTTTAAATTGGCGATATTGCTCTTTTTTAAAGTGCTATCTATTGATATGCAATTTGTTCATATTACATCAACAGGGGTGGTTGGGGGTTAAAATTTGGGGGTTAATTTTTCAAATAGGGGGTGAAAAATAAACAATATAAAAATTTTGTTTACAGATTTGAAATCTACGTCAAAAAATCTAATTGACCTATTTTTGCTCAATGCCCTAATATTAAGTCTAGGGGTAGTTAACTAGAGGGTGACTATGTCGAATAGTCGTACAATTTGGGTATTTCAAGAAGTTCTTCTTCATGGAAAATAGCTTAAGACAATTAGAATAACGTAGAAATGAAATTCTCGAATTCAAAATTGAGTTTGAGCAACATTGGAGAGGGGGTGAGTCACCCTCTTAAATTACATACTAGTTTATATACACTAATTTTTGCTATTAACACACTGATGGTGGGTAAAATAATGTCACAATAAGTGGTTCTGTAATAGTTTTTTGAGAGTTGCCATTTTTATTACAACCAAATTTGTACGATAGAAATGGTACTGGAAAAGGTTCTTTTCTTAGATGTAACCAACCAGAACACTATCGGTTGAAATAGTCTCAAGTACATATGCAAATTTTTACCGCCTCACTGATAAATTAAAAAAAAAAAATAAAAAACTAAAATTTAGTAAAAAAAATTTTTTTGCTCATTTATGTTGTTAATTAATGCACTAGATCAGTTTTTTCGAAAAATTAATATATAGTCTCATTTAAAAATCTATAAGTTTGTATCATAGCTCGAAAACCATAAGAGCTATAAAGCTCCTGACTATAGCAATCGGTAGCCCCTGTCGATATCTACAACTCTTATTTGAACAATTTTTCAGTTAAATCAACGGTTTGGTTGTAATAAAAATGGCAACTCTCAAAAAACTCACACAGTATATATATATATATATATATATATATATATATATATATATATATATATATATATATATATATATATATATATATATATATATATATATATATATATATAGTGTCTTTCATAAAGTTCGT
The DNA here is from genome assembly GCA_035578155.1 of Brachynemurus nebulosus. NCBI lineage: Eukaryota > Metazoa > Arthropoda > Insecta > Neuroptera > Myrmeleontidae > Brachynemurus > Brachynemurus nebulosus. The sequence continues at coordinate 5,662,628 of JAPWDM010000020.1, read as the reverse complement.
ACCATATGGGGAACTTTTTTATTACTGATATTTTATGAAAAATATTTTAGTGGGGTTAGTTGGTGCATCTGTTGGAATGAAAAAGTAGCTAAACACGTTTCAACCCCCCAATTGTTATTTGGCGGGAAACAGTAAATTTCAAATTTATTAATTACGAAAAATGTTAATAATTTCAAAGTTATTGGTAACTTCCTCATGAAATTTTGGGTTCCTATAATCTGCAAAAATAACGCCCAAAAATCTGCTTTTCCAAAATACGACTTTAAGTGGCCCTAACTACAAAATAATTTTACAGATTCTAGCAAAATAAAATTATACGATTCTTTTACATCTACTTATTCATAAAATCACAATTGTTATCAAAATATTGTCATAGATATTGGTCTTTCAATAGAATAATTTAGTTTTGTACTAAAAAAGCACGTCTCTGTAACACTGGAGTTTTAATAAGCGTGGACAATTATTATTACCGTATTTTCTTTATAGTTAGTACCAAAGATACTTATTATGCTAATTTCACAAAAAAATTCCCTAAAAATAATTCAAATAAATGATTTTGGTAATATTTGATATTTTATTAACAAAATTTATTAGCAATATAGCCATGATACACAAAAATCACGGCAATATTGATAATATTAATAATAACTAGTTAAATATGAAGAAAATTCCTAGCAGTTTTAAAAGAGTGTGGTCATTTATTTGAATTATTCTTAAAATATTTTTATATGGAATTAGCATACTGCATATCTTTACTACAAATTATAAAAAAAATAAAATGATGATAATTGTTCATGCTTATTAGAACTCCAATATTACAGAGACGTGTTTTTTTTTTGACAATATTAAATTTTTTTATTGAAAGACCAATATCTGCGGCAATATTTTGGTAATAACTGTGATTTTATAAACAAGCAGACTTCAAAGATTGGTATAATTTTTATTTTATTAGAATTAATAACAGTTTTAAATTTAGGGTTACTTAAAGTTGAATTTTGGAAAAGCAAATTTTTAGGCTTTATTTTTCCATACTGTGGTATTTAGTTAACGGGATATAGTAACTAGACCCAATTTCGATATGATATCAAAAATTCATGACGAAGTGATCAGTACTTTTCAAATTATTACCATTTTTCATAATTCGCAATTTTGAAATTTTCGGTTCCCCGCCAAATAGCAAAAAGGGCGTAAGATGTGTTTAGCTACTTTTTCATTCCAACCGATGCACCAACTAACCCCACTAAAATAATTTTCAAAAAATCAATAGTAAAAAAGTTTCCCATGTGCGAACTTTATGAAAGACACACACACACACACACACACACACACACACACACACACATATATATATATATATATATATATATATATATATATATATATATATATATATATATATATATATATATCTCTTTGATTAAAAATGATCCATATGCATCGTCGCCGATAAAAAATAATAAGAAACGTAATTAAAGCAATCAAAATCTCATACATTTATCATATTCAGTATTATTTATTAAACTTAAAACAGCTGAAATATATTATTTAAAGAAAAAATAAAGAAGAAAGAAAAAACATAATCATATGTTCGAATAACCTGATTAAAAAACAAAAAAACGAGATTATTAAATTTACAACTTCAGGGTACAAGTTTTACAGTTATGAACAAAGATGAAAATATTAATTGATTGTTAAAAAGATGAATGAATTTTTTGTTAAACTTACACGTAGCAAATTTAAGGGCCATTCTGATCTCAGTATTAATAAATATATAATCTACATACTTTATGCGTCTACATTATATAAACTGCTTTATAATAAAGTAACTGTATGACAAAATTTTCCCAAGATTGATTTTTTTATTAATAAAAAAAGCGTTTAAGCACTAACAGGTTATTTACGCTTATTACTGAATTAAATATTACAATTCAAAAATTAACAAATTATTATCAGATCTTGATGCTTAAATCAGTGGCGTACCGACATAGTTGGAGGTGTGGGGCGCACTTGATGAGGGGGGCTCATATTTTATATATATATATATATATATATATATATATATATATATATATATATATATATATATATATATATATATATATATATATATACAGGTGAGTTTTCTGAGAGTTGCCATTTTGCTTATGGCTAAACCATGGACTTAATCAAAAAATTGTTCAAATAAAAGTTGTAGCCACTGGCGGGAGCATTGATCGATATACTTCAGAGCTTTATAGCTCTTGTGGTTTTCGAGATACAATACAAACTTACCTTTTTTTAAATGGAATAGTACACTTATTTGTTGATAAAAATTATTCAATAGAACAACAGAAACAAAAAATAAAAATTTTTATCTTAAGTTTTTTTTCAAATTTTACAACTTTCGCGCCTAAAAGTGATTTATTTAAGTGAATTTTGGTGAGTTTAAGAACGCCTGGTTCAAACAAGCTTCATAACTACTGAAAGTAGCTAAGCGGTAATTGTATTTATGCTACATAGATGGCTATCTAGTTAACAACTCGTGAAACTCGTGTTTCCAGGTAGGTAAAACAGAAATTTTTAACTGATTTGAATGATATCATTTGTCATGCAGAAACATTTCTATATTTTGCATATTTACTTTCGAAAAAAAATTATTACCTTGGTTTGCGTAATTAATTTTAGGTTCGTATTTAAAAATATTAATGGTTTTTAATTTTAAAAATATTATTTTTTAGGCTAGTGTGATATGAATTATTGTCAGGTTATGCAGGTATAAAAGTACTTCGGTGCTCGAAATTTTAAGCAAGTTATTCAAACAGTACTATCTGTTAATTCATCGAGTTACGGATGTTTAGCTTTCTATACTTTCATAAAAAAAGTTAAGAAAGTGGGTTCTTGCAATTGTCAGAAAAGTGTTAAACAACAATAATTATTTAGTGACTATTGAAGATAACTCGACCTACAAACATAATCGTGTTTATCTAAAACCTCAGGTCACGTATACAAAATCTAGTTCAAAACAGCAATGTGAACCAGATCTGCTGAACCTGGAAAAAGGCAAAGATTTAAATGTAATTCATACAAATAGTTGGGATTCCAATGATATCGATGTTGACAATGACAAGTGAATGGAGAAATCGCCAATGACAACGTTGACAATGATAACGTGCATGTAGAAAAACTTTAAATGTGAATCAGAAACGTCTGCTGCAGCTGAGGCTAGTGATTTACTAAATGTCGACCCTCTACAAGAGTTAAGCTAAACGTCCACTAGATTGAAAACGCGGCACGGCGCAGTTCCGCTCTCGGACATAAATACATCTGAATAAATGCAGGTTCGTCCACTAGGTCGCCAGATCGACGCGGTACCGCCCGGGAGAATTAATTAATGTAAGAACCGCGCCGCGTTTCCAACCTAGTGTACGCTCAGCTATAGGAATCAATTGAATCAGTTATTTCAGAAACAACACATGTTACCTTTTTCAAATTTTGAGTAAACAACAAAAAACTGTGCATCTCACACAATTTGTGCATTAGAAATCTGAGAAAAAATGTACTTTGTAAATAAAGTATATTTACGTCATTTGACAAGTTTTTGCCGACTAAATTTCATCAGAAATCAAAATATGACATTTTAAAGAAATTTCACGTATGTTGTTTCTGCAGGATATCGTTTTCTACAACAAAAGTAACGCATTAACTTGTTTTTTTAGCTTTTATTACTTTCAAAAGAAGGAATGACAAAAAAATGATTAACAGGAACATTAACATCGACCTATTTCGAAAAAAGGACATTTATTAAAATAAGCGCAATCTACTCATTAAACTTCATATACGATTGTGGTCACATCAGTCTCACTCATCTTCATAGTCAATACGGTCAATACAATACAACTTAGTGATGCAGAACTATAGATAGCACTATCGAAATTTTTTTTACTATCGAAAGTTTTTTTTCAGCCATTTCGTTTACTTATAAATACTATAAAGATAATAAAATAGCCAGAGATATAAAAACAACCATTTTAAGGGAATTTCCGACGACGTTTTCCAAGTCAAAAAACTTGAGCATCAAAAACTATCGATAGTCGGGACTATCGATCACTAATACAACTGATTCACATGTATTGTTTCTGTTCTAAACGCAAACTTCAAGATTAGATTTCAACGGATTGGGTTAATGTTATGTGTGTTTTTTCGACACCAAACGATAGGTCTTGGTAAACTATATACAAATCCACTTCTAACTGAAAATAACCGGAATTGTTACTAAGTTGTTTCTGAAATAACTGATTCAATTAAAGATAAAATATTTTTAATAAAAACTTTATTATTTCTTTAAATAAACTTTATTATTTTTAGTAAAATCTGTTTCATTACAACATTTGTTTGAATTACAGAAACCATTTTTGTCTTTTAAAATACAAAATAATTTTTTTTTTTTATAAAAATGACTCGGAAATGTTTCTATACTCGGAAAGTCGGAACAACAAATTTTGATACTTTGATACTGTTTTTCATATTGAAGATGACGGAAGTTGAAATGCTGAACATCGGAAGAAATGAGCTGTGCAAACTTTTCTTGATTTTGAAAAATTGTTTGAATTATTTCTGCAAAAGAACATAAGATTAGGAAAATCATTATTTACTACATTAAAACTATTGAAATTATTGAAAATAAAAAAAAAATATATATTGACTGCATCACATGATTTACCTCTGAATTTTTTCGTAGAGTTGACACATTTTTCTATTTTCTCTAGTATGTAATACACGATACATTAATGGAAATAAATAAAACCATATTTTTTTCTTTTTAGACATACTGCAAGCTCAAAATAATTTTTTGGACAATTTTCTTACTTTTTCTTTAAACAAGGTTAAGTTAAAATATTTGACAATATTTATAATACGGACTCTATTTAACATTAAATCATATCTATGCTGCCATCTATATATTTCGATAAGAAACTACAAATACAGGTTCCTACTACATTTTAAAAAGTTTAGTAAGTATATAATGCCTGTTTTAAACCTACTAGATTTTGACTTCTTTAGTGTGGAGTAATATTAAATATTAAAAATTAAAATTACAGCTATAATTTAATGACTTTTAATTAAATACTGAGTCCAATCTTTGAGGAAAAACTACAAATTATTTTGATAATTAATGTATTTATTTAATTAATTTTTCTTTTTTAAGAGATTAATGCGAACATACCATTACAACTTATGTTGTATTTTTTTTTAATCTAAATTGAAAATGAACCGTATTTTTTGCGTTCGTTTAAACAAACCTGACCACGGGTTTTGAATATTAAAATTTAAAAATGCAATTTCTCAAAAATATGAAACAAAATAATGAAAATTTTAGCATAATTGGTAATTTGAAGTAATAAACTAATTTTTAAAATTTCTCAACATATGTTTTAAATATGAAATTTTTAAAAATCTCAACATATTTAATTAAAATCTCAACATATAAAATTTTTAAAAATATCAACATATATTTCCATTTGAAAAAAAAAAAATTTTTCTATTCTAAAAAAAAATTTTTTTTCGATTAGATGCATATTTTAGAAATAAATCGAATGGCAACTCTCGAAAAACTCTCTCTCTCTCTCTCTCTCTCTCTCTATATATATATATATATATATATATATATATATATATATATATATATATACATATATATAAATATATATACATATATATATATATATCTATATATATATATATATATATATATATATATATATATATATATATATATATATAGTGGTGGTCACAAAAATAGAGCCACTGAAAATTTGATTTCATAAAATTTGTGGTGAAATTTGATATAAGGTGCATAAAAGAAAGAAGTAGCTAGCAAAGTAATATGTATTCTATAGGTATGTAAAATTTACATAAAAATTAACAACAAAAGTAATTCCATTTTTAAAAAAATTAGTAAAATATGGAAAAGTAAACAAATTTATGTGATCATTAAAATAGAGCCATTACATATTTTGTATTTATAACCCTAAATTTATTTAAATATTTAAGTTCCAATCACTCAGTTTTTTCCAATCACAAAGTAACTTAGTAGTTTGACCGTCCTAAGGCGTCACAACGTCGTAGCAGTGATTCAAATTAATGCTGACACCGGATGATGGTAATAGACGTCTATTATTTTTGAACCTCCTTCCACAGTTGTGCTTTATTATTGATTTTATAATTTCCAAAAGTATTTTATAATTATATACATTAATTTTGAATCGGATTGAAGTCGGATAATTGAGAAGGCCAAGGTAAAACCGACAATTTGTGACCCACGAAAGCTCTTTTTGCCTTCCAAGACGTAGGCTTCAGAACATTGTCTTGTGTTAATGTCCACTTTAGTGGCACATTTTCCCCAGTAAATGGAAGTACAGTATTTTTAAGTATGTTGGTATATTCGTGGTAATCCTTGTTTTCTCTGATCCAATAAATTGGTCCAACTCCATACCAATCAAAAAATATCTCCAGAGTTTTATGTTTTTGATATGTTGTGGAAGAAATTCTTTGCTTTGGGGCCTTTTAATATAAACCCAACCATCAGAGCCGAATAAATTTATTTTTGTCGCATCATTTATTTTTCTCCAGTTTTTTATGCCTTCAGGACCATTCCAGATAATATGACCAATGCAAATTTTATCCGGTTTTTGTTATTTTTAAGAGTCGCTAAAAAAGTTCCCCATTCATCTTATCGAATTCAATGCTTATCGAAGACTTGAATGGATCTTCTTTGAAGTATGAATGATGAACCGATCAGTTTGCACCGTACTTTTTCTTTTTGCCCCACGATTTTCTTTAGTTGGTTTTGGTGTCAATGCATTTTCAACCATTTTCTTTCAACAACCTACAATTCTAACTATTTCACGTAGAGAATTTCCCTCGTCTCGTCGAGTTAAATTTTTGTTCTTTCTTCGAAAGAACAATGTATTTCGTTATCCATCTTAACATTTATTTGAATCACTGCCACGACGTTGTGATGCCTTGTTAAAAAGTGATGGTCAAGCTACTAAATACTTATTAAAATTGAATGATTGGAACTTAAATATTTGAATAAATTTAGGGTTTTAGATACAAAATATGTAATGGCTCTATTTTAATGACCACATAAATTTGTTTACTTTCCCTTATTTTACTAATTTTTTTTTTTTTTTTTTTTTTTTTTTTTTATAATGGAACTACTTTTGTTGTTAATTTTTATGTAAAGTTTACATACTTAGAATACATATTTCTTTGATAGCTACTTCTTTCTTTTATGCACCTTACATCAAATTTCACCACAAATTTTATGAAATTCTATTCAGTGGCTCTATATTTGTGATCTTCACGATATATATATATATATATATATATATATATATATATATATATATATATATATATATATATATATATATATATATATATATATATAGTATTGAGTCATCATATATATGTCATCGAGCGAAAAAATCGACCATAACGCCTTGTGGTCTCTTAAAATTATCCATAACGCGAAATTCGGGTTGTGGCACTTGTAAAGAGTACAGATAGCCACAATGCCCTGTGGCTACTTCAAAAAGACTACAACGCAAAATTCGCGTTGTGGTATTTGCAATATTTGTCTATTACCCGACGTGGTCATTAAGAAAAGCCATAGCGCGATCTGGACTTTTAGCTGATGCAACCACGACATGATGAACAAATTCTTCTTTGTCAGTCGGCGCATTGTAATAAAGTACCGCTGAATTTATGTTCATGACTGTCAATTCCGACTTTGAATATCAGTACGCTAATCATGGGCAGTAAAAGTAATATATTTTATGACAAATTAAATGAGTTTATGACGACAAGTACCTACTGACAGTAATTGTTTTTTAACCAAGAAAAACTAGCACAAAAACGACCTTTTCGTAGATAACTAAATTGAGTTTTAGGAGCATTTAAATTATGGATCTTTTCTGAATCCATGAGGCCCTGGAAAGTAGTTTTTAACTCATGTTCTTTTTTTGTGATCTCAATAATATTTAAGCAAAATTTGGTCCAGTTGCCGTCTACTCGTTTATTTTAATCCCTTTTTGGATCTCTAAGACCCTGACTGATAATTTTGATCTCACGTTCACTTCTCCCATATCTTAATAGTACCTATTTGAAAAAAAAAATTAGTTAAGATCTGTCTAACCACATAGGTGATGTTTGAGTCTCTAGGCCACCTAATGTAACATAGCCTATGAAAGTTTAGAATTGTTTTACAGTAAACAGTAAAATTGTTTAGCCTTCAAAATTGGTTGGGCAATTGATTTTGAGCGCTTTTCAAGTCCCCAGGCCCCTAGGGGACGCTCTAATTTCATATAACATGGCCTATATTAATTTGGAATAATTTAGCTTTTTAACATTAAAAAAAATAATTTCAAAATTGGCTAGGTAGTTTATTTTCGGTAACTTTTGGGTCTTTAGGGCTTTGCAGAACCACATGATCTTATATAACGTAGCCTAAATAAATCTGGAATAGTTATCTAACATTGGGAAAATCATTTGAGTAGTTTTCTGTAGGTCCTAGTTAGGTTTTCAGAGTTCAGCGGATCTCATAATCTTGTATAACTTATCTGTCTAACAGTGAACAAATTTTCAAAACGGTTGGGTAGTTTATATTCTAGGCGCTTTTTGGATTTTCAGGACCTTGAAAGACCTCATAATATCATATAACATAGTCTATGTTAATCTGGAATAGTTATAACTAGCTCCTTAACAGTAAAAAAAATTATCAAAATTGGCGCAAAATTTCAAAATTTTGAAAAAGTTTTCAAATAAGTTTTTCGTAAGTTTTCGTAATAACAAAGCCTATATTAATTACTTAAATCTGGAATAGTTTAGCTGTTAAACAAAATTTTTAAAATCAGTCCAATACTGTTTTTGAGACATAAGTACAAAACTAAAAGATTGATGGATCGTTAAGAACTTACTGGTTTTCACTTTCAACATTTTCCTATACAGGAAATGGATCTTTTTTTCATGGATTTCTTTGGATAGAATGAGTAACATTTCGTCAAATTAAAATTTTCCTCTATTTCTTATAGTTTTTGAGATATCTTAAGAAATACAATTTGAACCCCCAGTTTCTTGCTTATTCTACACACCAGCGAAGTTTCAACAAAATAGGGAATTTTACTCTGGGTACATCTCCTTGTCAGTTAATCTACGAGTATATTCAATGTTATAAACATTGATAAATTTTTTCAAAACGAAAAAATTCTCGGGAATTTCCAAGAAAAAATTAAGTTAGTAAAATAAAAAATTTAGTAAAATTTTGGGGGCCTATGGCGAAGCGGGGTCTGGGGCGGACCGCCCCCTTCGCACTTCCCCATCGGTACGCCACTGATTTAAATATTCTAATACCTATATTATCTTTGTTTTTAGCTCCTAGGCCTAAAAGGGGGACCCGGAGACGAGATGAGGGACCTGGCGAAAGTGGGAAAAGATTCCCTGGCCCTCAAAAGTGGAAAAGGGGCCCGTAATGTTCTTGGAAGAAGTTCCGAGGGCCCGGTGAGATGCCGACGAGGTTATTTTTTTTTGCTTGCTCGTCAATTGTATTTCGGGGAAATATGAGACGGCAAGAAGTGGGTCCGGAAGGTACACTAAGGACCCGGGGAGAGGTCGATGAGCTTTTTTTTTTGTTCGCCAAGCTCACTTTTGGGGGGTCAATGGAAAAATTAAGTATCGAACGAAAATTTTCGTGTGCCTGGGGGCCCGACATCGCTCTCGCCATCCCTGTCAGTAGCTAAAGTGTTACATTTGAAGAACCTCACTGCTGGCACGGAGAGTTGAGGGGGTAGGAGCCAGAATCCAAAAAATACCCAGAACTCAAACATAGATTCCTAACACTATCTTGCAAAACAGTCTCGTTTCGTAAACTTGAAAGTATCTAATATCTACAGAAAATTGGTTTATAATTAACAAAGAAAGGAATAAGCATGGTCATTCGACCGAATAGGTCAAATACCAAATAGTTGCCGAATATTTACTAGCCTAATATAAATGTTTACTTCCAAACTTCGAACACGTAAGTAGGATGGCTAGGACAGTTCTAGCACACCGCAAAACTAAGCAACTTGAACCCTTTTGTCAATGTTTGAAATCGTGTGACTTTACGGTACTCTACAATCCGAACTGATAAGTCATTAAAATGTGTCGATGTGCAACCCTTGACATCTGACCCCACACGCGCACATACTGTTGGCCTTGAAATTCCTAAGAAATGAGTCATCACCCGCAACCAATTTAAGTTAACCCATTATGCGTCATCACAATTTGAACATCACAATTCGGATTTGTGTTAACTCATTACCCACCAGCACTAACATAGTTTTTTTAATCCAAACCTAACGCATGCGCAGACTGAATTTTAGTACACGACGCATGTGCAGACTGAATTTTAGGCTACAAATTGAGAACTGGGGTACACTACCGCGTTAAAAATGTGGGGAATACTATGACTCGGGGTGGCCCCAAACTTTTGACACCGTACTGTACTTAAATTTTTGGTACACTGCCGTGTCAAAAGTGTGAACCCCCCTGACCAAAAAGGTATCCGATCATTTTTTGAAGCGTACTGTGCTTATTTTGTGTACGTGCAAACCTTGGCCTTTAACCTCGATTAATTGCGTCATCTTAAACGAAAATCGGGAGGCCGCTAACGATAAATTTTGTGGGAACACTGTACTAAGCGCTAGATTTTAAGCCCCAATCATGATTTTAAAACTAACTTCAGACTCCAGGGTCCAGACTCCAGAGGCCAGATTTCAGACCGTACTACCGAAAATTGTATGTCGAATGTACTGCATGATATTTTTATATATAATTAACCTTGAAAAAGACAAAACTATTTCTAGGATAATTTATAAATCAAATGAAAATTATCTTAATACCTATACACCTATATATTATGTATACATCCTGTATATTAATAATATGTATTTTAAGGTAGCATCATTCTAATACTTATTTATGTTTTCATTGAATTCAGAATCTAATTATAAAATAATTTATAAATATTGCAAAAAATTTGCTTAATCAACAGAAATCATTACATATCATTTTAATACTGATACATATTTATTTTTCTGAACTAATTTCAGTTAACCGAAAGAACGTAATGGGAGCAAAATGAGTAAAAATGTGTAAGCCGGATGCCAACCGCTACTTCACTGAGTAAAATGAGCAACTCAGATGTGGTGGTGGTGGTGGTGTACCGGTGGGTAACTTGTGGTGGCGGAGTATATAAGTAATCGTTGACACAATTCTGAATTAATCTTGTATTGTCTATAAATTTGTCTAGTTGAGCTTTACACGTCTATTATAATGTTCGAGTGTACGCAGTGCTATAAAAGCTTCTCGCGGAAAGATTCTCTTTCACGTCATATAAGAAATACACATACGCGAGAATTTGCACCAAAAAGGGTTGAAAATAGTTACTCTCTTGATCCGCCAAAAAAACAAGCATTAGACACGGCTGATAACTTATTTAGTTATGATACGGAGAGGAATGATGTTGATGATGAATTTCGAAACAATAAAGTTGAAGAAAGGCCCAATGCATTTGAACAAAGAATTAAAGCTGCATCAAAAGCATTTCAAACTAAATTCAATAATTTAAGAAATCAAAATCAACAACAACTCAATAACAAATCAAAAAACTGATGTTATTGAGCCACTAGGTGATTATCTGGATGAAACTTATAAAGAAAATGCTAGCGATTATGATGGTGATGATGATGATTTAATCTTCCATGATAAGAGCAGGGAACAGGAACCTCACCAAATTGAGTAATTTAGAAATTGTGTTCAACAAACACCGCGAGATGTCACCACCGATTCATTATCTATAGTAAATTGCTGCTTCAATAGAATTAATGATAAAGTTGTTCACTTTAGCCGCAACCACCGCTGCCATCCCGCCACCGCCACACAAACACCAAACAACCACCACACAAACTCCACCGCCACCACCACACAAACACTACCGCCATCGCCACGCAAACACCACCGCCACCACCACAACCACACAACCATCACAACCGCCACACAACTACCATACAACCAACACACAAACGCCACAACCGCCACACAACCACCGCACAACCGCCACAACTGCTGAGTGTTACTCCAGCTCGTTAACCTTATCATGGTTAAAGGGTATAAAATAGTTGAACTTACACAAAATATTATCAATTTACCGGTGGTTGTGAAAGAGTTATACTTTCGTGATAAAACAATTGAATTACGAACCATGTTAATTTACAATTCAGAGCATTCGACCACTAGCCAACATAGCAAAGGGCATTCGAAACCTGAGATCATTAAACGTAAAACTCTTAAGCAACAACACATTTCTCCCGAAATTTTAGCATTCCTTAAATCACTAGGTCTTAAAGTGGAAAGAACATGGTACTCACCAATGTACTGAATATTATTAACAGTGTATAATTTGATGGTAAACTAGCAATATCTATTAGTAGCCATACATTCCACAAATCAACTAACTATTCCCACCACTTTTAATTATTCTATATAAAGTTGTGGATTGTGTGAATTAATTTCAGTTCTACGGTGGCGGTAAAAAATGGTGTTTCTTGACATTCAAGAGTATCAAGAAGCTAACAACGAATTTTATTTTAAAAAAGCTGGTATCGTTGCAGAAAATTCAGATGAAATATTACATCTTATATTTGAAGCACCAATTGATTTCAACGAGTTGCCGAAGAAATATCAACGGGTTGCACGTTGGCTTTGCCGAAATTGGCATGGGATACCTTGGTCGTATGGATTTATTCCGTACAATAAACTTCATACCATATTGAAACCTATATTAAAGAAGTTTGATGTCGTATACGTCAAGGGCAGTGAAAAGAAGAATGGATTTCAAATTTGTTTGATGACACCGAAAACCAGCCCTGTATTTTGAATTTGGAAGAAATATTTGATGTACCGGAGATTTCCAATCTGCGAGATGAATATTACTCAAGACATTGTATTCAGAAAAAATTTGTTCATTAGAAAATTCTATTCTTTTAAAAAAATTTTTATATGGAAAATAAATCGATTTTAAGTAATAGATAGGTTTAAGCAATTTAATTTTTTTGTATAAATATTAATCTATAAATAAAATTTAAAAAGATAATTATATGCGTTTTCTTTAATTATTACCCTAAATGCCCCTATTTTTTACAGCAAGAAGATTCTTTCGTTAACGTATAAAAGTATTGAAAAATATATAATGATATTTACTATTCTAATTGAAAAGCATATTTCATGATACACGTGTATAAGAATACATCCATATACATCAATTTGTATATTATATTATAATTATACTACGTATGTGTGATTTAAGTTTTAAGATGATATTCTATAAATTTCTTACCTCGAAACTACTAATTTATAAAAAAATTTAGAAAAACTCAATGCTGTTATAATTTTTATATTAAGCGACGTGTTTAAATTATAGTAATTTAAAACCAAAAAATTTGACATTTTATTCTGAAATGTTAATAAATACATAACTTGTATACTATTATACTCTAATATAAATATGTATCAGTATTAAAATGATATATAATGATTTCTGTTGATTAAGTAAATTTTTTGCAATATTTATAAATTATTTTATAATTAGATTCTGTATTCAATCAACTCATAAATAAGAATTAGAATGATGCTACATTAAAATATATATTGTTAATATACAGGGTGTATACATAATATACAGTTGTGTAGGTATTAAGATAATTTTCATTTGATTTATAAATTATGCTAGAAATAGTTTTGTGTTATACTCAAATTCTTAAATGATGTTTTTACAGTCTGCTTTCAAGGTCTGCTAAAATAAACATTCAGCGAAAATAAATTTATCTTAAGCTGATAAAATTCTAAAAACTAATAAGTTTTTCAAGGTTAATTATATATAAAAATATCATGCAGTACAGTTGACATAAAATTTTCGGTAGTACAGTAGCGATCTGAAATCTAGTCTCTGGGGTCTGGACCCTGGAGTCTGAAGTTAGTTTTAAAATCATAATTGGTGCTTAAAATCTAGCACTTAGTACAGTGCCCCCACAAAATTTATCGTTAGCGGCCTCCCGATTTTCGTTTAAGATGACACAGCTAAGCGAGGTTAAATTCCAAGGTTTGCACGTACACAAAATAAGCACAGTACGCTTCAAAAAGTGATCGGATACCTTTTAGTCAGGGGGATCTACACTTTTGACACGACAGTGTACCAAAAATTTAAGTACAGTACGGTGTCAAAAGTTTGGGGCCACCCCCAGTCATGGTAGTCCCCACATTTTTAACGCGGTAGTGTACCCCAGCTCTCAATTTGTAGTCTAAAATTCAGTCTGCACATGCGTCGTGTACTAAAATTCAGTCTACGCATGCGTTAGGTTTGAATTCAAAAACTATGTTAGTGCTGGCGGGTAATGGGTTAACACAAATCCAAATTGTGATGTTCAAATTGTGAGGACGCATAATGGGTTAACTTAAATTAAATTGGTTGCGGGTGATGACTCATTTCTTAGGAATTTCAAGGCCAACAGTATGTGCGCGTGTGGGATCAGATGTCAAGGTTTGCACATCGACACATTTTGATGACTCATCAGTTCGGTTTGTATAGTACCGTAAAGTCACACGATTTCAAACATTGACAAAAGGGTTTAAGTTGCTTAATTTTGTGGTGTGCTAGAACTGTCCTAGCCATTCTACTCATGTATTAACCTGAGCTTAATTTAGCTGACGGTGTAAAAGTTTCAGTAAATTTTGATTTATAAATCCCCTTTTTAGCTACTTATAAATAACATTCTACAGTAAAATAAGTAATTACCTATTAAATCTAATTCGGATAGAGTAATAAAAAGTTTTTTGTTCGGATAATCTCTGTTTTTCTCATAATTCATTTTTATTTATAATTTATATTGGCTCATATAACATAATAGATTTGTTAGAAAACTTTTTGCCTCTTTTAAAAGAACGGAAAAAACATAATACATTGGACAAGTGTAGCATAATAATTAATATGTAACAATCGTATTAATAAATATAAATATAATATTTCAAACAAAAGAAATAGTTACCTGTTTCGTTTATACACAGTAAATGAGACATTTGATTGAGTTAACATAAGGAATAAATACTAATTAATATTCAAGTATCAATACAACTTTAATACAGAATGTGCAATTGTTAGTAACAGTACATTACAATAATCAACTAATGAAATATAGGTACAGTCAGCCACACTCGTATTCGTACAACAGCATATTTTCTTATATGACAAAATTTAAACCAAGTGGATTCCTTTTTTTTCCACAAATTTGAAGTTTTTTGTTTATAATATTAATATTTGGATCTTCTACTTTCTATATAAACTAAAAAAATTTCATTAATAGTTTTTAAAAAAAGAAATCTGTAAGAGAAATGTTATGCATGCAATTTGTATCAACATGTCCAACGCCACATTCGTATTCGTACACCATAAAATTTGATAAATATTTTTATATGTTTCAAAAATGAATTACTTTATTTTCAAATTTAGAAATATATTTACGTAGGTATGTGCCTTTATTTTAAATAAACATAAAATTTAATAATCCTTAAGGTCAAATTTTTGATTAATTTGCCGAAAAAATAAAAAAATTTTAATGAAGTTCAAGAAATTGTTATTGATGTATGGTAATAAAATAAATTCCTGCAGAAAGTCCTTAAACCTCTGAAATGATAAGTGAACAACTATTTCACATTTAATTTGTCATAAAGAATAACCAACAGGATAATAAATTAGAAAATAACTCTTGAAATATGGATAAAAAATATTACGTCTTAATCTAAATTGTCATTTTTTAATGAAAAAAATAACAAAAATCCATAAAAAAGTGATAGAATGGTCAGGATTAAGTGAAAGGATTACTTAGCAAAGTATTTTTGTCCTGGAAGAATTTCTCGCCTTATTGAAAGACGTGATATATACCGTGGGAAGGTACATGGTAAGTAACATAAATAAATAATAAATAAAGTATATTGCGACAAAAAAATAAACAATTTATATAAAAATTCTACAAATGGACATGCCACGGTACTGACATTTAAGAGATAAAGTGTAAGTTTCCTCTGGATTACAAGTCATACTTTACAAAAGAGTGATTAAATATATTCAAGAATATACAATAAACACAAAAATTTCTTTAATAGATCGTTAATTAATAACCAGTGAGAACAAACAGTACAGGACATAAAAAATCACAGTTAGAATTGAATCACCCAAATATAGCCGAGAATGATCACAATACGAGTATGTTTCAAATTTTGGGAGTAACTGTCGATGAGACAAATTTATGCTTGTTCATTTAAATCTCAACTACAGTCGTTTTGCATGAATCAGTAACTGAACTGCGATCTCAGTAATATTAGGTTAAGCTGACAATAACTAGTTATATAATAAATCAACATTTTTGTTCATCCGGTATTAACGTTAAAAAAACAACTAGTTAGTGCTTATTTTACGAACTGGTAATAGTTCTGTAAATGCTTCTTATGTCATATGTTGCAATTAATAGTTACACATAGGATTTTCTTTTTTTTGTTTCTGTTACTTTGATTTTATGTATGTATGTTTTTTTTTTTTTTAACGTAACAAACATACACACAATATTGTAAGTTAAATGTGTATACACTAATATACAAACACATACATGTATATGTTGTATATGCATAATAATTCGCAATTCTTTGAATTCGGCTAAACTAGTCAGATTCTATACGATGATGTTCCGCTTCTTGTGACCATGTGCGGTGCATTATAAAAAAAAATATGTATCTCTATTGCCACTAATAAGAATTATAAATAGGTAGGTTTTCGTATACTTCTGCAATGATTGATACCGATTGCAGTTCTTCGAGAAACATAATCAACTCAGCAAATCAGTTCAAAGATGATCTTACTTTCACAGACATTTATGGCTGGTTTATGGTTAGTTGTGTACTTGTTAGAACACAGTAGTAACCATAACGTAGTAGTAAATATAAATTATGTATTACCACCTTTTTTTGGAAACTATATTTTTGAAGTCAATTTCATTAATGAATTTTTACATGCACTTAATTTCATTAAATTTCATTTCATTCTCATTAATAGATCATTAATAGATTTTTATTTATCAAGCAAAATTACCAATCTCTGATATTCTTCAAACTCTATTGAAATAATCAAAGAACTTTTACTGGCTACATAACATGTATTTTAAACATTGTATTATTTAATTGCTTATACCTAAGTAAATGTTTTGATTTCAAGTGAAGCTATTCACGTCCTTGACTAAAACTATACAACTTTAAAAAAACTATACAACAGATTCTCTCTTTAAAAAAAAAAAAAAACACCGTGAGCAGCGGAGCCCCATCACGGAAGTCGAATTTTTCCTTTCATCTTCGGTATTGAGTGTCTACAAGCGAAATGTAATTGAAAGTCCACAAGCGATTTGTTATTTTGGTGGTTTCAAAACTGATGATGAGTGTCCGGTTAATCGGTGCTTTAAAAGAAGGTTTTAAGTTTTTAAGGGTTGAATATCAGTAAATTTCAATTTTGTGCTGATAGAAGTTAACAGGGAAAAAGCAAACACAATTCGTACGAGGGCATTTCTACCCATGCTTATCCGCCAATTGCCTTTGTGTTTTATTTTTAAATATTAAAAAAGGAACTTAAATAGTAAACTGGAAGGCTTTTATGAAGATATTTTTTCTTTCCAAAAAAATCCAAAATTTCTATTTTATAAATAATAAAAATCCAAAATTCCTAATTTATAAATAAACAGTGACTTTAATAACATTTTTAAATTACTTAATATGTATATATTTCATTTGTTAAAAAATTATATTCACTTTTTTTAAAACTTTTTAAAATTACTATTCGCCTATTTGTATTTAGAATAAAAATAATGCATTTAAAACACTTTTAACAATAGCATTCAATTCCAATGTAAAAATGGGAGAAGTGGGAGGAAAAGTAATGTGGACTCCCTAAAAGGTACTAGCTGGATACTAACTGAATACACGTACAAAATTTCAGCCCTCTAGGTTTCCTTAGAGAGTCTTTAGACGTGTTAGAAAATAAGCAAAAAAATTAAGAAAATATTGGCGTAAAAATCGTGGGGGTAAGGGTTAAAAGTTGAAACCTCCAAAAAACAGTGTCTGGCTATTAGCTTAACCTGTACACAAAATTTCAGCCCTCTAGGTTTATTTGGGGAGATTTTGACCCGAACGAAACTGTTAAAAAACAAGAAAAATCATGTTCTTTTGGGTATAAAATGGTGGGAGTAGGGGTTAAAAGTCGAGACCCCCAAAAGGCACCCTCTTGATACTAACTCAATCGGAATACAAAATTTCAGCCCTCTAGGTTTATTTGGGTGACCTGTGCGAGTGGTACAAACTTCGAAAACGTCGAAAATGCATGAAATTGTAGCTTAAAAATGAGGGGGGTGGAGGTAAAATATTAAAACCTCCAAAAAGCACAACCTAGGTACGAACTTTATCAACACACCAAATTTCAACCCTTTACGTTAATTCTGGGGGGCTGGGGACGTGTTAGATCCAACGAAAATCGTTTTTCCCCCCTCTACTCCCACCAAATCATCCTAGGAAGCTGAATTTTGGATATGTTGTAGAGATAATTGACCGAAACATTATTTCCGACAGGTTTGGAAAAGTTTAATTGCTTTTCCGCCCCCCACCACCCCCTTAAAGGTTGGGTCGGATAGAAAATTTGCCCAAAATTTGACCCCACTTTGATAGTATTGTTGTGCATCGGAATGAGCCCCATTTACTAAATTTGAGCCCATAGGGGGGCCCTACACATATTAAAAGGTAGCGGGAAAATATATATATATATATATATATATATATATATATATCAGACATTTTTTTTCTACATATTCGTGTTCTACGGGTCCGGATAGCGCCCCTACTCTCGCCTCTCGCCGTTCTTGTCGTATAGACTGTATAAGTCTAATTTTTCAAGGAAAAATTCGACTAAAAATATATTTGTCATTTGCATGTAATTTGTGCCTTCTTGAACATTGATCAAGGATGGATTTAGTTTAATAATTAATAAACAGCGATGTTATTTTTAGTTTTCACGGTGAATGAATTTATGTTAATTCATAATTATATATTTCCAGAGAATTTTTATTAACCTTTATAACAAAAAGTGAACTAGTCAAGTAAATAGATTTAGTTAACTGGAAAGGTTTTTCCTTTAATATTTGAATTTACTCTCTATATAATTTTTCATCCTACAGAAACGGGCGATTTTCTTATCGTATAAATCTATACAGAGACGGATTTAATGTTTGGCTGCTTGCGAACTATCAGTATATTATCCATCCCTACTCCTGTAAATTGCTTATCCCATACAAAAGTAATTTAACTGTTTTGTTCTTTCAAAGAATGATTTAAATATACCCCGTTTCAAATACAATTAATCATGAGTCATCGTTAAAAAATCAAATAATTCTTATATTCGAAACAAATCAATCTTCTATTCTTTTCTAAAAACAAACTGCAAATTTAAAATTTACGCTTTTGCAACAATGAAAGAGATAAAGAAAACGGGAATTCCTTAAATTCGTAAGTGATGAAGCATAGTTAAATTTAAGTGAAATGGACCCTAATAATAAAAATTAACGCAACTTTATTTTGTTTATTATTAATTATACCTATATTTTTAAATGTTTTTGTTGCAAAAATGTCCCGTGTATCTCGTGCGTCCAGTACGTCGTCCTTTGGTAGATTGACTTGAGAATCTTAACATAAGCCAACAGAGCCATCATCAACCAAAATCTTTATTCCTGAAAAGCATCCTTAATTTTTTGAATTCGTTCTTCAGTTTCAGAACCAAATTTGTGCTTACCGCCCTGAAGTTTTTACACTTCAGTTTCCTGGTTTGAAGCGTTGATAATATCTATTAGTTTAAGACTTATTGAGGGCATTAGAACTCACAACGTTAATCAATCGGCGATGAGCTTCGGCGGCGCTGTGACCTTCGAGAAACAAATACTTGAGTAATTCTTACAGGTCGATCAAATTTTGACTTTTCATGATGTCACTTTCATAAGTTTGTTTATGCAACTATTACACAATTTGTTGGTCAACAAAGTAGAGAGCTGAATCCGAACGATATAATATTTATCTCGTTATATTTTCTTACAGCGTAACATGCAAAACTAAAACTCTTAAAAATATTAGAAAATTTCATTAATTTTAAACATATTATTATCAATTAAACATCTTGTATATTTTTATCAAATCAACATTATTTCTTCATTTCCCCAATTTTTTTTTATTTTTTCGCCTACACTTTTTGAATGTCTTTATTTTAGGAAAAATGTTTTTTAAAAAAAACTCTTAATTCCAGTGTTAATTTTCTATTTTATTATTTCAATTTACTACACGGTAACTTATCACACTAAAATTACATAGTGTGCCGCTAATGCGATAATATAGATAATTGTCATATTTATAATGTTTATCTCGTGTGATGAACTGACTGAACGGAATACACGAATCTATTAGTAAGTAGTATAAATTAAGTACGTAGGTATTTGGTATAAAACTATTACTTATAGGTAAAGATAATTAATGTACAAATACACATACACTTTACAATTTATGTAGTATAATATATATCAATTGCATATTTTATGTACTTATGTGCGTGCGTCTGTATGCATCTGTGTGTGAATATGATTTTTACTACACTATGTATAATTTTCCCATAAGTATTTATTTAACTATGTTTTCACTTTACTTGGCTCTTTTAAAACTCAACAATCTTTAGGTAGGTACATCGATTTTATAATATTTCAGTTTTAACATAAGGGTTGTATCTTATAACAAAATTAATCTTTCTAAACTCGCGCGAATTTCCATAATACAAGATACATAATTTGTGAGATCGAAATTTAATTTACAAATACGGCTTTTAATACACTTAGTTTATTTTTAACAAATTAATTTATTTTGTTATTCCTCATAAATTCTTTTCATATCTAATCAAAGACCTCTGCAATTTTTCAATTATCAACTGTAATTTTCAAAGCGTTGTTTAATACACCAAAAAAATCCAATACTGCAAAGACTGGCGGTAGATGAGTATGTTTACTCAGGTACGAAACATAAACAAATTTCTGTATGATAGAAACACAAATCCAAAAAAATTAAAGCAACTGACTTTATTTTTATATTTAATTCTATTGCACTGTGGTATCGTCAAGGAACTTTGATACCCCTAACTTCATTCAAACGTTTCAAGTAACGTTAGTGTTGCCTAAAATTCAAGTTAAAGAATGACATGATTTAAAAACTTTTCTTTTGTGTTCGTTTCCGTGATGTGACCTTTAGCACTCAAGTACATTATGTTAGGAGCACAAGCACTAAAAATAATCATTTGATATATTTTCTCATTATATTGTGTGATGTAGAAAAATTGAAAAAAAAGACAAGTGGATTAGATATTTTTATCTAAATTTGAAATCGCCCTCTATTTGCAAAATTAATCCCCAAATTTTAATCCCTACTATCCCCGTTAATTTATTTGAAAGAAATTGCATATCAATGGACAGTTCCTTGAAAAAGAGTAATATCACCAATTGAAAGTTTTTTTTTATCTCTTACCGTTTCCGAGATATTTGGAAAATTAAATTTTTATTCCAATTTTTGAAGGGTAATTTCACACATTCAAACCGTTTTTACGCAGATAAAAAGTACGTGTCATTTATTTTTTAGTGTCCTATAACACATCCAAATTTCATCAAAATCGACCCGACCTCGGTACCTTTACTTGTTAGTAGCTACCTAGTGTATTTAAATAAAATATGTATAAAGTTAAAATTAGTCCTCGGGACTATTACATTAACAATAACCGTTTATTTGTCAAATTGGTTTTTATACAACCATTTGAAAAATTTAATATGGATATTGTGTACATCCCTGGACTTTTAAGTTAAGTAATGTTTCATAAGACGATAGTTACACAGTGAAAAAATTTGTGTTCTGCGTAAAAAAAACACTAGTGGCTAAAATTTTTGTGTTAAATAAGTAACACAACCCTGCGTTAATGGAACATTTCGTGTTTGTGTTAAATGAAAAAATTAACACAAGTTTTGATTTAACAGAATAAAAATGTTAACCTGTTTTGAACAACAAAGAAGTAACATAATATTTGTGTAGAGCAAAAGAATGTTATAAGTAGGTAAATTAGATTAAAATATATATCTACCAAAATATATATAATAAAAAAATGAGAGTAGTTCTTATTATGAAACAAAACCGAAAAATTATAGGTTTTTTCAGTTATTGTGAATATAGTTTTATTAAACGTTTAACAATGAAACAATTTTCCTACATTTTAAGGTTATTTTGTTACAAATTCAGTTACAAAAAATCATGTAAGCTCGTTTACATGTAAGATTGTATATTATATAATACAATCTCAAATAAGCTTACATGATTTTTTTTAACTGAATCTGTAACAAAATAACCTTATAATGTAAGAAAATTGTTTCATTTTTAAACGTTTAATAAAACTATATTCGCCAATAACTGAAAAAAACTTATAATTTTTTGATTTTGTTTAATAATAAGAACTACTCTCATCTTTTTTATTATATATATTTTCGAAGATATATATGGAGACAAGTAAGAATTGTTACAGAGAACTGACGTACTTTGCGTTCTTTGAGTCTCATTTATAATAATATATGGACAAAATCGTTATAATTTTGACGACTTTCAAATATCTTACGCTTCAGTGGAATTAAAATATTGAATAAAAAAAGTTTAACAACTAATTTTGATAAATCTGAAAAATTAACACAAAACGAATATCCTCTTGTGTGTTAAATCTTCGACACAAATCTTGTGTATAGATTTGACATATATGCTTTGTGTTAAAATAACACAAAAAATTGAGTGGACCGTTCTGAACATGTGATTTGTGTTAATTTAAACACAAATTTTTTCACTGTGTACATTTATTTTCAATTTAAAATCATTTCCTTCTTATTCTACTGTATATTTTTTTATTTTATATGAGAAAAGCGCTTAAATAAAAACTTTTCTTATTAGATTAGGTGCCACTTTTTCAATGCATATTTTTCGTGTTCATGATTTTATATTTATTTACATAATACAGTAAAAGCAAATGAATCTGTCGTCTTCATTGAAGACATTGAGATATTTCAAAATATATTTGCTTATGTGATGTTAAATATATTTTCCGGCAATGTTCGTTATTTGATTTTTTCTACTGTTTTCATCGATTTATTCATGTCTTATCCTATTTTGGTAGATTAAATTTGAGGAATTGGTAAAAAACAAATAAATTATTTTATTTGTTAAATTGTCTTGCCATTTTACACACGAATTTTCTGATAAAATTTGTTTCCTGCAACTCAAATTTGTTGCCTAAAAACAATTATATATATATATATATATATATATATATATATATATATATATATATATATATATATATATATATACCTATATATATATATATATATATATATATATATATATACCTATATATATATACCTATATATATATATATATACCTATATATATATATATATATATATATATATATATATATATATGTATATATATATATATATATATATATATATATATATTTCTACATACATACAATGTGAGATTTTCGAGAGTTGCCATTTTTATTACAGCCGAACTGTTGATTTAATCGAAAAATTGTTCAAATAAGAGTTGTAGATATCGATGGGGGCAACCGATTGCTATAGTCAGGAAAATAGCTCTTATGGCTTCCGAGCTATGATACAAACTTATAGATTTTTAAATGAGATTATGTTATTTTTGCGATAAAACTGATCTAATACATCAATTCAAAACATAAATGAAGAACAAAAATTTTACTCAAGATTATTTTTTGAATTTTTCTTTAATTTATCAGTTAGGCGGTAAAAATACGCATATGCACTTAAGGCTACTTCAATCGACACTATTTTGATCGGTTAACATTTCTATTTCATTCAAGAAAATAACCTTTGTCAATACCATCCTCTGTCATTCAAATGGTAGTAATTCAGATTTTGGAGTATAGATGTCGGGCTGTATTTCAAGTTTTTAACACTTTTGCGTAATAAAATCGAAATTCTATAAAAGATTAATATTTAAAGTAACTTAATTTAAAAAGAATTTGAAATTATTCATTAATATACTGAAAAACATATTTCGTTACACAACATCAGGGAACTTTGACAGAAATAGGTGTAAAAATTATACAAGAGGTCTTACCAAATATTATACACATGACTATATTACCAATAAAGTAAGTACTGAAAGATATGTGTATCATTATCGGAAAGTAAAAATTTTACATGTTCATCATGAAATACACATAAATATAAAAAAATATAGAAGGTATTTGCAAACAATAATAATGCAATATAATCTACCCTATTTTTTCTTCATTATATATTTTGGATACCACACATATTTCAGAAGAACGCTAAAACCTCCATCCTCTAATTTTTGGTGCTCTTTCTTTTTATGATGGTAAAAATTTGATACCTTCAATCACTCAGACTATACAACGAAATTTACCCCCATTTTCACTGCTCCAACCCCTCTTATGAACCCGACCCTGGTTTAACCCATACAGATGAATAGCTCTTTCAAAGAGTACCGTTTCGTCGATTTAAAGTTTTTCTCTATCTCTTATAATTTTTGAGATATCTTAAGAAATACGATTTGAAACCCAAACTTTAGGGGCTGGTTTCACCCCGTAAACGTGGAAGATGGCGGATATAAAAAATACGGGTCTCTTATTTTGGCAAATTCTACACACCAGCGAAGTTTCACCAAAATTGCGAATTTCACTCTGGGTGGATCTCCTTGTCAGTCAGACACATCCGATTTTCGAAAATTCAAAAAAATAGTATATTGTGCAATAAGTGCGGGAAATTGTCGATTGCCCCACTCAAGCGAAGTTGAGCGTACGAACGTAGTGTCACTACGTTCGTACGCTCAACTTCGCTTGAGTGGGGCAATCGACAATCCCGCACGAGCTGCACATACTATTTTTTATTGCGAATTTCACATACTTGTTTCTATTATTATCACTATTTTTGACATTTTTATTACTTTTTAAAGTAATATTTTTAAGTGTTCGTCTTTTTTTTTTCTGAATTAATTATCGTTTAAATTACTTTGTTGGTGGTTTCTATAGAAATAATTATTAAAAATTTATTAAATGAATAATTAAGAGGCGGCTTTGCGTGTTTTGATTAAATTTTGCGAGTTTTATTGTCAATTTGCGTGTGGAAAGTTACTTTCCACACGCAAAAAAGTATGCGGGAAGAGTACAGTGGGCAAACAGCTATTTTGCGTACAGAAATGTGTGCGCCAAGTTAGTACTTCTCCCGCATGAGTAATAAAAAAATTATTTCCTCACCAATTCAAAATCATAAAGTTTTTCGAAATTTTTTTACACTTAAAATTCTTTCAGTAGTTTTTGCGTGATGCGTGCATACGTTCAAAATGGTTTTTGTATTTTCCCGTGGAAATGAGACATTTTCCCAGAGTAAAGAGTATCCTAAATGTTAAACCAGGTATTATTACCACATTAAATTTCATCGAAATCTGTCCAGTAGTTTAGGCGTAACGCGTGCACAGATAGACAGACAAAAATTTTTAAAAATCGCTGTTATGATATCTAAATCGATAACCGTCTATGGTATACCAGTACAATTTCCAAAAAAATATTCTGTGTGTAGACATACTTTCGTTATTGTTTTATTATATGTACAGGTTTATCTGAAAATAATTAACTATTTCAGTTGCATCCTTATCATCTACAAAGACGACCACAAAGTAAAGTTAACGACAAAGTCAAAATCCAATAGAGTAGGAAGTAACGAAGAGCATTGTTTTCTGTTGAAGAAGACACAAAAAGATGTTGTCCTCTGTTTTGTTTATACACACCACATATTAGTATATAAAACTAAAACTTGGTTTTCTATCGAGTATTAAATATTATAACATGAAACACTATATAATATAACAACACCAACTTTGAATGTTTACTATTGCTTCAGGTGTGTGCGGTAATGGCGATATAAACGAAGTTCAGTCCGCGCTCAGGTGCCGACACATAAACATGTGGTGGTATCATCATAATAACTTGTGGTACTCTTCCTCTTCGACGTCGTCGTCGTTAAGTGGTAGTCACCGTGATACTGTCACAACCACGCCGCGACGCCCGCGCCCCCCAACTTTAAATCATAACAATAACAATTACACAACAAGTGTCATTTACAATGAACACAACAGTACACAAGAGAAATTAAAATTTCGGCAACGTTTATTTTGTGCTTTACTACAATATTTGTGTTTAATTTTGTGCCTAATATGTATATTACAGTGTTCAAATATATTTGCTGCTGTTTCGGCAACGCCATTAATCCCGGCAACAAATCTATTACCGCATATACGAAAAGATGTCAATACGACGAGTGTCATTAATAATGTAACTACAACGCAACATATTGGTAAATTTTCACTATTTTTATACTTTTTTTCTTTAAAAACAATATTAATTTAAGGGGCTATTCTGGTCTAAACGGCCAAATTTTAGGTGTTTTTCCAGGCATAAATAACAAAACCTTAAACATTTTTACTATCGGTTTTTTTATCAGTTGGTTATTAACATTTAAAAAGTACTAAAAATAAAAACAAAAAGTTAAAATTAAAAACAGTACAGGCTGGCAAAGTAGGGACTCAAAAAAAAGCTGTCCCCTGGTTGATTTCATTCCGCCCCCTCGGTGATATGAAACACAAAATTCTAGTGAATTCTTAAAGAGTAGTTAAAAAAAAATTTTGGCAAAATGGCATTCATGTGGGATGAAAATTTTTTTCCCATCGTTCTTTCAGTTTTGGGAATTTTTTAAAAATAGTAAAAAAATCAAAAAACCTCTCGTCAAACGAATTTTGAATATATTAAGAAGCTCTGTACAAAATTTCAAAGCAATCGGTCTACTGGAACTTGAGATATCGTGTCAACCGTTTCAAAAAACATAGTTTCGAGAAAAACGAGTTTAAAGTTTGAAGTCTCGTTTCGGGCAGTCTGAGTTATTTATGGTATGTTATACTTATATATTTTTTTAATCAGGGACCCCTACCGCGTACAATGTTTCTTCCTTTAAACTTTGAAAATATGCAAAAAAAAACCGAAATCGATTTTTTTGAATTTCTTAACAGAATACCCCCTTAAGAAATCAAACAAAATTCGACAGCAGCTTCAAATTAAAAAAAAAGGATATCAACCACATTTTTTTTTTTTTTTTTTTGTTCAATTATATCACATTTGAAGTTGAAAGTGATAATTATTATGTTTATTTTGAATTTTCCAAGTTTAAAAATTCTTCCGCATTCCGGATATCCTGACATTTGCTGTAGGTAAATAACAATATATCTTAGGGATAATGACAACTTAATAGAGACTCAAATAAACACTAAAATTTCTTTCAGACTCAAAAATTTTATCACAAATTATTTGTACTGAAAATAGCTAGCCATATATGAAGTGTAAACTGATGGTAAATAAAATTATTATCAACATGTTGGAAATTTCCAAATTTTGTAATGTATTTTTAGCAAGTTGCATATCTTCATTAAAGCCCCTCCCCCAAGTTTGTTTAAATGACCTAAAGTATCAAATACCAAACCGAGTATCAATTCAAATACAAAATCGATACTATTTGTCAAAACTGGATGGAAATTCAGTACTTGCACATTAAATTTAATATGTTTTTCAATAAAATTATTTTCATGCAATTTCACAAATTATACATGTAGCCTAAAATAAATGGATAGTTAGGTAGACTACTCGTCTCACGATTACAAGTTCACATAATTTTTACAACTACTGCACTTTTAATTGCTACATTTATTTTTTGTAAATAAAGGGATTTAATATTTTTATTTATTTAAAACTAGCTATACCCGCGACGCTGTTCGCGCGACGCATTGCTATAAAATCAATGAGAAGTATATAAGTGTAATAATTATACAAAACTTGCACAGAACAGTAATTTTTGCGTAATGCATGCACATGCTCAAAATGGTTTTTATATTTTCCAAAGGGAAGGAGACATTTTACCGTAATAAAAAGTATCTTATATGTTGACCCAGGTAATAAGTTCACATCAGACCAAATTTCATCGAAATCCGTTTAATGGTTTTTCGTAATGTGCGTAAATACTCAAAATGGTCTTTCTATTTTCCCGTGGGAATAAGTCATTGTCCCGGAGTAAAAAGTATCTTGGATGTTGACTCAGGTAATAATTTATTATCACACCAAATTTCATTAAAATCCGTCTTGTAGTTTTTACGTAATGTGTGTACATGCTCGAAATGGTTTTTCTATTTTCTTGTAGGAATGAGACATTTTCCGGGAGCAAAAAGTATCTTAGATGTTGACCCAGGTAATAAGTTATTTTCACACCAAATTTCATTAAAACCCGTCCAGTAGTTCTTGCGTGATAGTTGAACAGACAGGCAGACAGACAAAAATTTAAAAAATCGCTGTTTTGATCTCTACATCGATAACTTTTTACGGTACCAGTACAATTTTCAAAAAATATTCCATGTACAGAAATGGTCTCGTTACAATTTTATTATAAGTATATAGATTATTTAAAAAAATCTAATCTTTTCATATTGCTTTATATTAAATTGACTTTCTTTCTTATTAAGTATTAAAAAAAAAAAATAAGTGAACTTGATCTGAAATGTAATCTTGCTTGATTCAGTGATAATTTTTACTAGAGTTGAACCCTGTTCTATCTAACAAGTAATAACAGAAAATCGCGCTATATTTTCATTGATCTTTCAACGTTTGTTTGCTTTCTGCTGCCGACTTATTATTAGCTATTCTGTTGGCATGGCCGTTACAATATTTTCTTTGGATTTGCGTCCGATAGTTGATATTTTGTTATCAGCTCCTATCCGGTCTCTCAGTATTTGATCCGCTCCTCTGCTAAGAGAATTTATTTTGAAAGTTCTTATTATTTCAACTGTTTTCCCAGTTTTTAATCTAGTTAAGGGGAGATTTACTCGAGAGTTCTAAAAAATTATGTATTTTTCTAGAATTTTTTTCTTAAGAACGGAAGTAAGTATCAATTTCCAATTTTGTACACATATTTATTAAGTATTAAACTATACAAAAAAAAAAATTTTCAAGGAAAAATATAAAAAATTGTCCATTTTATAGCGCCGGTAATAAACCACCGAAATCCAAAAACAAAAAAGATTTATAAAATATATGAAGAGTATCGGCACCTCTACCTATAATATCAATAAATTGCTGAAAGAAAAAAAATGGCGGATGTTTGAACTTTTGATTACGACTTTTATCTTATTTTTCGGTCTTTAAAGTAAACAAAAAAATAAAAAAAATATTGAAAGTGTATCGAACTTAGGTAGAGGTGCCGAAGAATTGAATTATTTTTAAAATAAAAAATTAAAAAAAAGGATCCATCGAATAATTTTTGAGTTATCGGGTCCGCCAGTTCCAAAAGTGTACTTCCGAGATATTATAAAATATACATAAGAAACGTATTTTCAAAATTTTATATTTAATACTCATTATTGCCTGAACTGCGTTTTTTGAAGTTTTTTTTATAGAAAGCTGAATTCCGTTAATGTGCAAGGATCTTGTTTTTAAATTATTTTCAGTAAAATCACTTTGGGAACATATTCTACATATAATTTGCTATCAATTTTGGCAAAAAAAATCGATTTTTTTATCAAATCTCAAGTAAACCTTCCCTTAAATTACTTTCAGCAAAATCACTTTGGGAACATATTCTACACATAATTAGCTACCAATTTCTGCAAAAAAAAATCGATTTTTTTTAACGACTGTCAAGTAAACCTCCCCTTAAGACTGCATATGGTAACAAAAATTGAACAAAGGGCATAGCCGGGCAATACAGGGAAAACGGCCCTTAACGCAAAATTGATTGTTTTTGTAAGATATAATAATTCTTAGCCCCAAATGCATTCCTGCCAAATTTTAACTCTCCAAGACTAATAGTTTATATACATACACAATAAATACACAAGAAAACAAAAATTTTCAAAAAAAAAATTTTTTGACGAAATTACTGAGTCGATTTATTTGAAATATATATATATATATATATATATATATATATATATATATATATATATATATATATATATATATATATTGTGTACCTTCCTTAGGCAAAGTAATAAAAAAAAAATTAACGGTATATCCCTTTATTATACTAATTTTTTAAAATTTTTCAATCTAAGTAAATTTCTTTTCGACACTTACACGTTAGCGACACCCACCATTTTTTGTTCAATAATATGTCTCTTAGTACTCTATAACATATATTTTTATGGAAAGATTTTAGTTGAAATGAAAAGGTACCATTATTTTTGAACGTACTATCAGCACTGACAATTACGGTACATAATTCTGGACCACCGTATATATATATATATATATATATATATATATATATATATATATATATATATATATATATATATATATATATATATATATATTAGAAATCGAGCCAAAATCATTTTCCCCCTCTACTCCCTCCAAATCATCCTAGGAAGCTGAATTTTGGATATGTTGTAGGTAATTGACCGAAACATTATTTCCAACCGGTTCGGAAAAGTTTTATTGTTTTGTTGCCCCCCACCATCCCCTTAAATGTTTGGTCAGATCCAAAATTTTACCCTACTTTGATAGTATTGTTGTGCATCGGAAGGAGCCTCACTTACCAAATTTCAGCTCTTAACTTCCATAGGGGGACCCTACACATGTCAAAAGGTAGCGGGAAAATACATATATATATATATATATATATATATATATATATATATATATATATATATATATATATATATATATATGTCGTGTACTGTACCTCGAACACTTTATAATATAAAAACACTTAATCAACAATTTCGTATTAAATTACATTTTTAAATCTTATTTTTTCTAGAAAAATATTAAAACAAAATTCATTAGTATTCTCTGTATTTTTCCATTCAGTATTTTTCAATTAAATTTAGTATTTTTTATAAAACAAAGATTCGATCGAATAAAATAGAAAAAATCTTACTTTTGCTAACTTAGAATTTAATTATTATAATACCCCTGTCGCAGCATCTGCATAAGATAGCGAATTTCCAAATCTTGGGCACTGGCGGATCTCATCTAAGACCTGTACCTATTTAAAATAGTTTAGCTTCCTAAGAGTAAAAGAATTTTAAAATCGACTGGGTAATTAGAGTTGGTATTTTTGGGGACCCAAGAACCCGAACGAATTTTGTGCAGCATAGTTGTATCCATCTAAAATAATTTAGTTCTCTAGCAAGGAGAAATTTTTTAGCATCGGTTCGATAGCTTATTACTGGCGTTTTCGGATCTGCAAGATCCCGGTGGACCTCATTAAAAAATCAGCTCGACCGTATATTCTAGGCGGACTTTATGTAATATATATATATATATATATACATACATACATATATATATATATATATATATATATATATATATATATATATATATATATATATTACATAAAGTCCGCCTAGAATATACGGTCGAGCTGATTTTTTAATGAGGTCCACCGGGATCTTGCAGATCCGAAAACGCCAGTAATAAGCTATCGAACCGATGCTAAAAAATTTCTCCTTGCTAGAGAACTAAATTATTTTAGATGGATACAACTATGCTGCACATATATATATATATATATATATATATATATATATATATATATATATATATATATATATATATATATATATATTCAGAACCCGTTGTGTAGCATTCTACGCCGCATTTGCATCCGCAGGACAGTTGTGGATCTCAGATAACACAACCTGTACCTATCTAAAATAGTTTACCTCGGTAATAGTAAAAAAGTTTCAAAATCGGTCAGTTATTTTATTTTTGACACTTTTAGGTGCTACTGACACTGTCAGACCTTACATAACGTAATCTATATGTATCTAAAATAGCTTAGCTCCCCAGCAGTGAAAAAATTTTCAAAATCGGTCGGTTAGTTTATTTTTGACACTTTTGGATCCGATGGACCCTGGCAGACTTTACATAACGTAATCTATATTTATCTAAAATAGTTTAGCTCTGTAACAGTGAAAAAATTTTCAAAATCGGTCGGTTAGTTTATTTTTACCACTTTTGGGTCCCATGGACCCTGGCGGACCCTAAATAACGTAATGTATGTCTATCTAAAATAGCTTAGTTCCCCAACAGTGAAAAAATTTTCAAAATCGGTCGGTTAGTTTTTTTTGACACTTTTGGATCCCATGGACCCTGGCAGACCTTACATAACGTAATCTATATTTATCTAAAATAGTTTAGCTCTGTAACAGTGAAAAAATTTTCAAAATCGGTCAGTTAGTTTATTTTTGACACTTTTGGGTTCTATGGACCTTGGTGGACCTTACATAACGTAATTTATATTTATCTAAAATAGTTTAGCTCTGTAACAGTGAAAAAATTTTCAAAATCGGTCAGTTAGTTTATTTTTGACACTTTTGGGTTCTATGGACCTTGGTGGACCTTACATAACGTAATTTATATTTATCTAAAATAGTTTAGCTCTGTAACAGTGAAAAAAATTTCAAAATCGGTCAGTTAGTTTATTTTTGGCACTTTTGGGTCCTGTGGACCCTGGCGGACCTTACATAATGTATTCTAAATCTATCTAAAATAGTTTAGCTCTGTAACAGTGAAGAAATTTTTAAAATTGGTCGTTTAGTTTATTTTTTACAATTATGGGATCAGTAAATCCTGGCGAAACTCATACAAGTCTAGTACTCTAACAGTAAGAAAAGGGTTCTAAGGATCTCATATAACTTATGGCAGTCCGTAAGCTTCTTGCGGACATCATTTAATTAATTAATTCAAATACTTTAACTTACTAACTGTGAAAAAATTTTTAAAATCGATTGGTTAATTAATTTCTGGCCGTTTTAGGTCCCGAAACCTTGACCTCACATAAAATACCTTAAATCCATTTGAAATGGTTTAATTTTTTAACATTATTAATTATTAGTGAAAAAATTTTCAAAATCGATTCAAAATATTTTTCCGTGCATACATATGTACATTGTACATATTTTGTTTTGTTTCATATCTAATAATATTATATCATAACATAATCTTTAATTTCTTGTTTACTTAAAAATTCAATAAAAAAAAAAATTCTTCATTACATTAGCTTAGAAAATCTGTTTAATTTTCATTTTTCAACTTGAGATAGAACCATGCTAATTATAATGCAATAAATGAGAAACAAAACTCTATACATGTATGTGTGTTATAACACATGTATGTGAATAGACTTCACTTGTTCTCACAAAGTTTTTAATAAAAAAGTGAAATATTTTTATACTTCATAAAGAACTGAGATATAAATATAAATTACTTATTAGACTAACAAAGAAAGAAAACTAATATAATGGTGAAAATTTACATTTTCTCGAAAAATACTTAAAATAGAAAGAAAATTATAAGAATATTTTCTTCATAATTTTTTTTTCCTTTTCAACGATGTAAAAATCGAACTGTCTTATGATAGGATCGAATGATAAAAAATGGCCAGAAAACCTACTTCTGGGCATCCGACGTGTCTGGCTAACGAACTTAGCCGAGCCAATTCAGAATCCAGTCCGCACACAAAATTTCATAAGCATTAGACGTTTCGTTCGAGAGTTATCGTGGCGACACATATATACATATATATATATATATATATATATATATATATATATATATATATATATATATATATATATATATATATATATATATATATATATATATATATATATATATAAATTTTAGTGAATATCATTTTCGTATTCTAGGGACCTCAAAACACATTTCTGTTATGATCCCGGGCTTAGGTCCCGTCATGACACCGGCTGTAATAGCGTATTTCCAGTTTCACTTTTGGAAATTCGCTAAAAAGAAACTAAACCCAACAATCCAGTTCAGTTTTTTGGGAATTACTGTAAATCATTATTATCGCGTTCGAATCTTTGTAATGTGTTTGAATATTTTAATTGTTGTAATCATTGTAGTGATCATTGTGTTGAACTATTATTTTCATCAAATAAATTCGACTTTATTAAAATTAAATCTTTGATTTTTATTTGAAAAAATTACGAACTTTCAGCAATTAAGTTTTAAATGAAAAATAAGAACATCAAATTCGAATTACAAGCAAATACGACGAACTATTAAATTAGAATAATTAAGTAAATAAAATTAGAAAGGACAAATAAGTAATTTGAGTGAAAAGTGAAGAAAAGAGGTTCAATGAAAAGCACTAACCCAAAAAGCTCCGTTTCTTATTTTTACCGAAAAAATCTAAGTGGCGATCCGACCATTCCAGTGTTGCATCCAATTAAGGAATCATTCTACGTCGAGGACCGGGCGCGTGTTTCCACTATATTAATTGGAGGTGGCGACATATATATATATATATATATATATATATATATATATATATATATATATATATATATATATATATATATATATATATATATCAGATATTTTTTTCTACAGAATCGTGTTCTACGGGTAGCGCTCCTACTCTTGCCTCTCGCCGTTCTTATCGTATAGGCTGTATAAGTCTAATTTTTTCAGGGAAAAATTCGAATAAAAAATTCAAGACCGACTTAAAATATTATAATATTTTAGATAATTATCTAAGTGGCGAAACAATGACTACGCGAGCGCTCATGTTTTTCTAAATCAGAAGCTGTATCAGTTAAAAATTTTTGTATACGTTTAATTGTCGATAGAAAAATTTACTATACAAATTATGCGCGGATAACAAGATTTTACATCACCCATTAGTCGTATACGTATATTATTACTTGATGCTAGTTCTAATTTTACTACCAGAGGCGCGAGTGAGAATCTTTGCATCGCCAATACAATTTTTATAATAAATAATAACTACTGCTAATAATTTATTATTGAAAGAGAAAAAGAAAACGACGACTCTTAGTACATTTACTTCATTCAGTAAATATCACTATTCGTTTCTAGTAAGCGTAAACAGACCAAGATAACTATAAGATCGTTTTGAAATCGAAAAATACGGTTTACTCTAGAAATAAAATTTATTAATAGGAAAATATATTTCATTCACTTTCATATTCCGTTACAAAAAAACTCATAGAAACCATTGATTGTACGGAACACTGTTAGCGCAAGTACAACTTGCACTTGACAACTTTTTTAAATTTTTAAATTTTTATAAATGAGGGAATTGAATAATTTGGAGTTTAAGTCATCAAAAGTTAAATGAAAAAATATATTTAATGGTGATACTCTGCTACCGGTTTCGGGGTAATTAACCCCATATTCATGGCAGATGCTTTATTAAAAAATATATGCAAAAAGATTAGAAATATTAAAAATTACAAAATATCAGAAATGTAAGTAAACAATTAAGAACATGCCGCACTTACATAAAGTTAAAAATTTGTGGTTAGTTTTTATACGTTATTAAAATTAATAATTTTGTCAAGAATATAACTTTGTTGCAAATAAAAATTAAAATGAAGTTAGTTAAAATAAAAAAAATTAAAATATAATTATATAAATATCCATGGCAAGAAACTGACATAAGGATTAAAATTGGCCCGTTTTATATATTTCTGGAGATGTTGAGGGGAAAATTTTTTGAAAACGTTTACATATGTATTATCCAGTTTCGACAAATCAGCAGCCAGATTAGCATTAGGGTAAATGGAGGAGACCCACCAAGATTCTAGAAAGTATCTCTTTTTCCAATGAGCGTCTGTCTGTAAGATGGTGGGCCTGTCAAAATCGAAGTGGTGGCCATTCTTTCATGTGTGTTGTACCAAGCCAAATGTAAAATCGGCACGTTTAACATTTCTTCGATGTTGGTCAATTCTTTGCGACAAACGCGGTTTAGTGTTTCCCACGTAGGCTGACGAGCAATTAAAGCATAGAAGCATGTATACAAGATTTTGACAACTGGATACAGGAACATTTGGTTTTAAATTGGATTATTATTTTTTAAGATATTTATAATATTTGAAGTTTGGTATGAGGTTAAAAGGTTTTAAAATGTTTTTTTATGTTTTTAGATGACTGTCCAAGGTAAGAAAGAGAAATATTTCTGATTCATATTCGTTTTTCTGATTTTTTGTATTTCTGATTCAATTTCGTAATGTCGGAGCGTTTATTGAAGAAGTTGAACACAAGTTTCTTAGTGATACTACGTATTAGAAGTCCACGAATCATTGTTAAGTCTCAATACGTCATATCAACAACAACATGGTTTCTGTCCATCTGTCCATATCTAATAAATTATGTTCACCAGGGGGCGCAGGTTAATTGCAAATATCGTTGTCGTTTTGATAAAATCATGGTTTTTGAATAAGCGCTCAAACATACTAAATAATGGACATTTTATATTAAGGAGTTACATGGGTCTTTTTTAGCAAAAACACAAACACTATTTTTTCGATTTTTTTGCAATATAAGAAAATATAATTTATTTCAACTTTTGGCATATTATTAGATATATATTATTTTGAGACACTAGAAAAATTTTTATGAAAAAAAAAAATTTGCTATTAGCAGCTAGTTTTCGGAAATCGCTGATTTTTCGCCGTAGACAGAGTAACTCGTGAAATCTTTATCTAAAATAAAAAACAAAATTTTTTGTATTAGTAGATGCTTATGGCTTGTACTTGAACGAAAAATTACTGTTTCCGTTCATTACATCTCATTTTACAAGTAGAAAATCAACGAAAAACACGAAAATTTTTACCAAAAATCAAAATTTTTTGTTTAAAACACTACTAAAAGTTGAAATATCATTTTTTTCCCCGTGTTTAAGTACCAGCCATAAGTATTTACTAATAGAAAAAAATTGCCAAAAGTTGGAATAAATTAGGTTTCCTAGCTAAAAAAAAAGCCATGTAACGTCTTACCACTGATTTTTCTGCTCGCTACTGTACGTAATATTTTAACAATAAGCGGTCAGAGTCATATTAGTGCGTAAGCATCGAATACGTGTCTGATCAACGGTTTCCTCTCAAGTGTCGTATAGACCTGTCGTCCGCCAGAATGGAAGCTCGCTACTACAGCCTTACACAGCCTTACTCATGACGCAACTTCAGCCCGAGACAATGACAAAAATTTGTTTTGAGGTCCCTAGAACCCGAAAATAAGATTCACTAAAAGTTTATATATAATAAATAAATAAATATATATATGAAGAGCCGCTGAGAATTGTTATTGTTAAAATATTACGTACAGTAGCGAGCAGAAAAATCAGTGGTAAGACGTTACATGGCTTTTATATCATAATATTATATAACTTTAGTCTAACTAACTAAAAAAGTTTAGTCCGACATAGACTCTATATAAGGATTTTATATTTATATAAATTCATATTAAAAATAAGAAAATAACAATTATCATAAATATCTATTTAGAACAATTTCTTAAAAATTTGCCTGTTTTTATTAAATAAAAGAAATTAATCTGTACAAATATGTACCTTCACTAGTCTAAGTTGTAAAAAATATAACAAAAGATGACCCTTAATAAAACTATTGACAATAATTGTGAATACATTTCAACGGAGACTTTGAAAAAATGTAGGTATATAATTTATGTACATAAGTATAGTTTTTCAATATTTAAATGAGATGACTTTTCAAGTACGGCAATAATCAGCAGTATTGTTCGCAGCATGTTACCTACTTATCTATATGAATGCAAAAAGAAACCGTCGCTTGTAAAACAGGTAACAAATTTAAATACAATTGGAGTGAACATAGGGTGGTATTTGTTGTAAGCAATAAAATAATTTAACATCTTGAAAGTTTATGGTCGCTAATAACACCCTCTCGAAAAGTCATCCCAAAAATTGTTGGAAAAGGTATAGGAAAATTATTGTAAGCAAATGAAGCAAAGTAAGTATGAGCAAGTGGAGTATGAGTATGAGTATGAGCATGAGCATGAGCGTGAGCATGAGCATGAGCATGAGTATGAGTATGAGCATGAGCATGAGCATGAGCATGAGCATTTTTTAGGATATTACTAAATATGTTACGCTTGAACTTGTTATTAAATTAGCCACTCGTGGCGTTGTTGTTGTATGGAACTTAACCGAAAAATCTAGAATATTCTAAAAGGTTTGATCATGTTTTCAATTATGGAACATAACTTACTTTTAGTACGGAACTCGTAATGGGCACATGTAAGTTTTGATTCCCTTTTAAATTTATTTTTTTTGGGCTTACATAATAGTAATGTAGCATGTAATTATTAAAATTCTTTATTTTAAATTAAATATGTATTTTTGTAATTAATTAGACGTTTCGTTTTTATTCAAAATTTATTCTATCCTGTAATGTAAAATTTTGGCAATTATGCAAATTATGCTTAACGGTTGACCAAATTGATTCACGTTGTATTCATTTGAGACGTGGACTTATGAGTTTATTCTGTCAATCAGTTTAAGTATTTCATTACATTTTTCATGTTTTACTTGTTCTTTGGCTTAAATGTCCAACGACGTCTAAATTTATTTATAATTTAGGTTATATTTTCAAGTTTATTTATCATTTGGATTACAAGCCCTATGTTTAAATTAATTTTATAGCTTAGTTTATTAATTAATTTCATAATATAGTTTATTAAATTAATGTCAGCATTTAATATACAGTGTTCCAACCGAAGTCCGTCCTCAAGGTCACGGAGCCGGCACCTTAGGTGCGTTAAACTTAAAATTTAAAGTTGTAACTTTTCACTTAATAATATTGTAATTTTTCTACTTAATAGCATTGTAATACTTTATTTAATGTTTCGTAAAATTCGGCTCCATCCATTTAAATATTTTATATTATTTGCCAATTATTACTGTCCTACGGCAAGGGTAGTGTATTCGTAGTGAGTCACTCGTTTTTTTAAGTCGACAAGTACATTATGATATCTTAGCGTTAATTTTGCATGTAATCGTCAGGTTAGTCCGTCATTTCAAATTTCATTTAAAGTCATAATTTCTTCCTTTAGTTTAGTGTACTACGGTTTTAGGTCAGTGTAACTTGACACCTTTAGGTTACGTTAATGTTAATTTTTCCTAGTCAGTTACAAATTGTACTGTATTTTTTTTTTACTAATAGTTGT
This sequence comes from Brachynemurus nebulosus, assembly GCA_035578155.1. Taxonomy (NCBI): domain Eukaryota; kingdom Metazoa; phylum Arthropoda; class Insecta; order Neuroptera; family Myrmeleontidae; genus Brachynemurus; species Brachynemurus nebulosus. The sequence goes on along the minus strand of JAPWDM010000020.1, from coordinate 5,623,278 downwards.
AAGGTAGCTATATTTGTTAGCCGTACTCGTGGCCAGGGTAGGGGATACGTCCACTGCACAAAATTTTATTTCAATAAATGTAAAATATTTTGTCAAGATGAAATCTCTGGTTTTATTTACACCATTAACGTTGCCTAAGTCATACGCTTCCACCACATACTGCGCTGCTCTGAACCTCAAACCACTTACAATTATTTTTTTTTGCCGCAACCCGAACTTCTAAATTAAAGATAATTTTTTTTAAAAGCGCGGACGTTATCAAACTTTGAAAGCTCATAAAAAGTAAGATATCAAGTATAGCATGAAATTTTTTTCGATATTTTGTCCCATTTTAGCTAAATTAAAAACTAATAATCTTTTAAAACATTTTTTTCAGAAACATGGATTTAAAAAAGTTTTTTTTTGATCTTCCCACAAATTTGGTTTTTGTGATATGCGATCGATATATGTGATATGGTGTTTTGTGATTGTGGTTTTTGTGTTTACGAACTTTTTTTGAATAATTGTACAAAGTTTATATTCTAGTTTAAATATCTTTGTAAACAGTATATTCATTAGCTGGCTAGATTTTAAATGGGAATACAGTGCCTTTATTGTGAAAATAAGTAATGACCTCCCCAAAAAAAAAATTATCAAGTGTCTTCCAAATTTTGCCGCCCGGGGTCAATGCCCCGCGTGCCCCTAGTGTAAATCCGTCACTGCATACATAAAATGTGTGATGTATGCTATTTAAAATGTTATAATAAACACGTATTACCCCACCCAATGTGGAAATTTATTCATTTTCTTGGTCAAATCTGCATGCAACGTGACGCACGGGACATTTTTTATTTTAAAAATTAAAAAATTCCAAGATTATGTAAATTTAATGTAAACATATTTTCGCATTTGCACTGTTATTCTACCTTTGCAACCTACGTTCAAAGAAAATACATTTGTTAATTTCAAAGACAACTTGAAAAAATCATATTATGCGTGACGCACGGGACAGAAGAACACACTTGTGAAAACAGTTGTTTTTTTATTAGGAAAAAACAATGCAGCTTAAAAAGTCGCACTGCTATGTATACCTTAAGCTTAGACTTACCCTTTCATATGATTTGAATTTGTTTAGTTGTATCACAGTGTTAAAAAGACAATACTGAAATTTGTTTTCAAATTAGATATTGATGACAAATTACAACGGGTTAACTTTCCGGTGTTATACCGTAAAAACCAATTATATTTTTTCAAAAATTTTACTTGTTTGATAAAGTTTATGTTTTTTTTACAACAAAAACTAGATTCCAATCAAATTATTCCATTTCGAAAATTTCATTTTTATTGACCACTTGTCAGAGAATTGTCCATCACTGTTTCTAATCTTTTTGCGTATATTTTTTAATAAAGCATCTGCCATGAATATGGGGTTAATTACCCCGAAACCGGTAACAGAATATCACCATGAAATATTTTTTTTTCATTTAAGTTTTGATGACTTAAACTCCAAATTATCTTATTCTCTCATTTATAAAAATGTTAAAATTTAAAAAAGTCATCAAGTGCAAGTTGTACTTGCGCTAACAATGTTCCGTACAATCAATTGTTTCTATGAGTTTTTTGTAACGGAATATGAAAGTGAATGAAATATATTTTCCTATTAATAAATTTTATTTCTAGAATAAACCGTATTTTTCGATTTCAAAACGATCTTATAGTTATCTTGGTCTGTTTACGCTTACTAGAAACGAATAGTGATATTTGCTGAATGAAGTAAATGTACTAAGAGTACATTTTGTTGAGAGTACTAAGAGTACATACAGTTTTGGTTTTTTTCTAACACATCTAGCGACTCTAAGGAATCCTAGAGGGCTGAAATTTTGTAAGTGTACACGGAGAGAAAATTCCTATAAAAATTACTGTGCTCATACTACAATCGACGTGTACCAGGCGAACATATCCAATTTTTGTACGGCAAAAAATAATAAAAATTACAATGATATAACTATAATTTTTATAATTTTACCGTACAAAAATTGGATATGTTCGCCTGTTACACGTCGAGTGTAGTATGAGCACAGTAATTTTTATAGGAATTTTCTCTCCGTGTATTGAGCTAGTATCCAGCTAGTGCCTTTAAGGAATTCCACATTACATTTCCTCCCACTTCTCCCATTCGTACATCGGAATTCAATGGTATTGTTAAATGTGTTTAAAATGCTTTATATTTATATTATAAGACAAGTAGGCGAATAGTAAATTTATAAATTTACTAAAAATAAACTTACTTTTATAACAAATGCAATACATACATATTAAGTAACTTAAAAATGTTATTAAAGTTAATGTTTATTTTTATTTATAAAGTAGGAATTTGGGATTTTTGTTTATAAAATAGAAATTTTGGATTTTTTTGGAAAAAGAAAATATCTTCATAAAGGTCTTCCAGTTTACTATTTAAGGTCCTTTTTTAATATTAAAAAATAAAACATAAAGGCAATTGGCGGTAAAGCATGTGTAGGAATGCCCTCGTACGAATCGTGTTGGCTTTTTTCCTGCTAACTGCTATCCGCACCAAATTGAAATTTACTGAGATTCAGCCCTTAAAAACTTAAAACCTTTTTTAAAGCCCCTATCAGCTTGGCACTCATGATCAGTTTTGAAACCACCAAAATGACAAATCGCTTGTAGACTTTCAATCACATTTCGCTTGTAGACATTCAGTACCGAAGATGAGGGAAAAATTCGGCTTCCGTGATGAGGCCCCGTTGCTCACGGTGTTTTTATTTCTACGGATACCTAGCCAAATTTTACAAATATTAGATAACATTTAAGTGTAGGAGATTGCAATATATTTTTCAAGTACGGATTTCTCTGCTATTCCTTACTTCTTAATTTCTAAAACTCACTGTATAAAAGAATTACCAAAATACCCGTTTAACATAATATTTATATAATTAGTGATTATTGATATCTTGATCAAATTAAAATATATCATAAACTTTGCTTTTTACATACCAAGGAAGTCGTCCAAGGAAATTCAGGTTTGATAATTTTCGCTCAATCTACATCCCATTCTTAATGTTCGCGAACTATTTTAGATATTTCTGAGCAACCCTTCTGGTAATAAAGGCCCGGGACAGCAATTTTTATAATGTTTTTCCAAAAAAAAAAAAAAAAAAAAAAAATCGACAAAAGTACATAAATATACAAATATATATTGCTGAATTCGTGCTTCAATACGCTTTCATTTGATACCTTACTCGATGCTCTTGGCAAAAAATTTTGTTTTTACTTTCTAGGTTATCCCCTAAAATTAACCCCCAGAATCGAAATTTAACTTCACATTTGGAATTAGGCCACCACACACTATCTCCGTGCTAAGTTTCAAATTTTCGCGTCGAGTCGTTTCAGGGGAAATTGCCTGTGATACTTGGACAATGTGAATGTAATATGGTTATTTGATTCATGATAAAAAACGGTTTTGATCGTGAACTGGCAATAAAGTAGTAAGTAAATATTGTTTTTTAATTTTAGTTATTTTCAATTTAAATGTTTTTAATCATTTATTGCATTAGCATAAATTTAAATTTTTTTCGAAATAGGTAATTGATAGATGGTTAGAAGATCTCACAGTGCAAGGTTAGTGAGTGCTATATAATGGGGAAAGAATGTCTCTTTTTAATATTATCACAAAGTGTATTGTCGAGTGGAAAATAGGGGGTAAGAGGCAAGAAAATTTTGAAAAAGTAATTCTTGAGGACCTCACGTCATGTCTTCACTGTGTCTTGTAACTTTCTTTAACTTAAGGGGGTACGTAGTGTAAATGTAAAGCTATAAGAAAATTTTTGGAATTTTTTGGTGGTGTAAAACATTTCTCTAACGCCAGTTTTAGCGAATTTCCAAAATTGGAAATACGCTATTACAGCCACTGTCATGACGCGACCTGAGCCCGGGACCATGGCAGAAATTTGTTTTGAGGTCCCTAGAAACCGAAAATAATATTCGCTAAAATTTATATATATATATATATATATATATATATATATATATATATATATATATATATATATATATATATATATATATATATATATATATGTATATATATATATGTATATATGTATATATATATATATATATATATATATATATATATATATATACATATGTGTCCGCACGATAACTCTCGAACGGAATGTCCTAGGTTTACGAAATTTGGTGAAAATATTGGAAGTCCCAAACCGTTGGACGAGTTCGTTAACCAGACACGTCGGATGCCAGGAAAATGGTTTTTGTTCTTGTAAAAAATTAGTTTTTTGCCAAAATTTCCACTTATTCAAAAATTTTTGCGAAATTTTTTTACACCATTTAAACCAGAAGAAAAAATTACATAAAATTGGTCTTTAAATTATTATTCTATGTCTACTAGATTCCGAGAAAAATTAATTTTTATAAACGGACACTCGCTATGTTATGCAGGATGCTGCAACAGGGATATATATTATTTTGTTACTGAAGTCAAATGACGATACATAATTATATAGAATTAGTACATATGTACATAATATATGCTACGGTACTACCAATATATTCGTCAAAGATCTATATGCATGTACAATATGTACATAATAAATTACAAAATAAAAAAAATTGTCAAGTGCGTGGTAAACACGCATTATGCCATCTTTTTTATGTCATCGAAGATGACGTATTAATATCGTTGTGTGATTGAATTGAACACGTGATTGAATAATTATTGAGTTGTACATCCATATTGAATAAACGCCAGAGGGCTGTAGAGTTAACAACTATAGAGTTAACAATACCCCTGTCGCAGCATCCTGCATAACATAGCGAATTTCCATTTACAAAAGTACGTTTTTCTCGGAAACTAGTTGATATACATAGAGTAATTGTAAATAAAAGAAACCTTCTTTATGTGATTTTTCCGCCTCATTCCGCCAAATTTTTTTCACGAAAAATGTCCAAAACCCCGTAAACGTTTTCACGAAATTTCTTAAAAATAAGATGTTTCGTTCTTGAGTTATCTTGAGTTATCACATAAAGAAGGTTTCTTTTATTTACAATTACTCTATGTATATCAACTAGTTTCCGAGAAAAACGTACTTTTGTAAATGGAAATTCGCTATGTTATGCAGGATGCTGCGACAGGGGTATTTAAACATTTCTCTCAAGAAAGTGTCGATATTTATCTGAATTACATGGTAGATCAAGTGATCGGAAAACAACGTTTCATACATTGAGGAGAGAATCGACTAGAGAGAATGCTGTGTATTACAAATACATTAAGAAATTGAAGCAAAAAAATTGACTGATGTGAGCAAAAAAATTGACTGATGTGAGCAAAAAAATTGACTGATGTGAGCAAAAAAATTGACTGATGGGATTACTTTCATGGCGGTCAAACCATTAATTTAATGGTTTATCTAATATTTATAAACAAGTCTCCGTGGTTACAAGTTGGGCTTACTAAAATGGAGTCATGCCTCAAAATTTAATGTCTGTGGTATCTCTAGGAAACATATGTTAATATGTTCGATTCACTGCTCTGTGGTTTCATATTACACGACCCAATGTTATTCTAATTAGTGGTGGAAATTGTTCCAGGCTACAAAAATACCATTTAAAATTAAAGAATTGTTTTGAAATATTTCTCTAACGCTTAAGACAGTGTCGATATTTATCTGAATTACATTGTAGACTAACAAGTAAAGGTCTTGAAGTGATAATTCGCGATTTTGATGAAACTTGGTAGGTGTGTAGAATACACAAAAATAACAGACGCGTATTTTTCTTTATCGGCCAAAAACGCCATTTAAGGGGTGCAATCCACCCCTAAAGTTGGAATAAAAATTTAATTTTGTCAAATTACTCGAAAACTATAACAGATAGAAAAAAAGTTTAAACTGACACAACCCTTTAATTTTAAAGATCTTTCTACTGATGTACTCAAATCCAGGGTTGGACCTACTGGAAGGGCCTTGACTATAGATCGTTAGTGTTGATCAAATCAAATCTAATGTTGAGATTATTAATGTTGGGATACTTCAGGGATCAATTTTAGGCCCTATTCTTTTTATCATTTACATAAACGATTTGCCTAATTATCTAAAGCCTAAAGACTCGCTAATTGTGTACGCTGACGATGTTAGTGTAGTTACGTCGGCGGTATCGAATGTTTTGCTTAAGGAGGAAACAAGCGTTAATATAAATCAAATTGAACTATTTTGTACAAACATTGGCCTGCCTGCTTCTAAACAAAAACAAATCTAAAATTATGAATTTTGGTCTGAAAAATTCGGTGAGATCTTTCACTTCTGAAATATTAGATGTTATTGATAATTATAAGATACTAGATATCTGGATTGACTCCAATTTAAGTTGGAAGAGTCATACAAAATATCTGTGCATGAAATTATCCAAAACTGCATACCTCGTGCAGCGTTTGAAAAAGATATATCTATATCTACATATATCATAGTGCAATATCAGTACGATAAAATTTAAGTACTTACACGACACTTGGTGATTCACATAATTACAACACACGTAATCGAGAAAAGCTTTTGATACCTAAACATAGACTTGTATGTACTAGTAAAGGTCTTCATGTCCAGGGCATTAAAATTTATCATAAAATTCCCGCAAATATCATAGGTTTGCATAATAATTTAGAATTTAAAAAAGCTTTAAAACTATTTTTAATTAAAAATGCTTTTTATTGTGTGATTGATTTTATGAATTCTTAATTTAATGCCAAAGAATGTTAAATTTACCTAATGTTTTTAATGTCCTAAGGCTTAATTTTGACATTTCTATTTTACGTAATATTTTATTTTTATTTTATATTTAAACAATCTAAAATGTATTTTTTGTTTATTTTTCTCATTGACGTAGCACGCATCACTGTACGATCATTGCTAATAAACATATTATTATTATTATAGACTTTTACGCCAACCTGACGCTCACTACTCAGTAGGACAGTACTGGGTAACATTCACCTATACCGGCATTATGCAAGGTATTAGGCTCTGTGGAAGGGTAATGTGCCAAACCAATCTACTATATTAAAACTATACAAAAAAGAACACCTGTTAAAAATTATAAAGCAACTACCTATTTAAAAAAAAAAAAAAGTTGAATTATAAAATTATGATGATGAAAACAAAAGAATTAAGGGAGGAGTTCACGCCAGAAACGGCTAATAAACTAATTTTTTTCGAATCTCGTTTTTTGTTTTTATTTTGTTGTGGTTCTTTACAAACATGGTGATATATAAAGCATGGCCAAAAAAATGCTTTTTTCAAGTAAAAAAATATTTATTTGTGAGCCGCTGCACAGCCAAGTTGCTGCTCCTTTGCAGACAACACTCAGCCCCCCTCGCGATTTGATCAGTAATATTTAGTTTTGGTGTGCACATGAGTTATAGTATGCACTGACATAATGTTCTTTTATTTGTATGCCGTTGTAGACGTTTTAATAAACAGTGAGTAAACCGCTTCTTTTGTTATTTTTTTTGTTTTTTACCGTTTCCCGAAAGTTGTGTTTTTTCCGACAAGGAAAATCATATCTCAAGTTCTAGAAATGATAGAGACTTAATTTTTTTTAATTTTATTCATAAACATATTGCGCGTAAAGTGAAGTATGCTTTTTCCATTTGAACAATTGTAACTATTTTTTAACATTTTTTTTAAAATAAAAAATTGGGTTTTATAATTTTTAGAAGTTTGGGATTACAATTTTATAGTTAATTTTTAAAATTACCTGAAACCCATACTCAGCTTTATGGACAGATTCTTTAAGAATAAAATAATGAAAAAATATTAAAAAAATATTCATTACTTTTTGAGATATGGCGTTCCTTGTAAACGCTCAAAAACTTGTGAAATAGAGCCCCCTTCCGCCGCAAGGAAGAGTAATGAATGTTTCAAAAACAAAATTTTCTATTTGAAACCTTCCATAATTTGAAAAAAAATTTTTAAAAAGCAAAATAATCATAAATAAAAAATTTGCTTTTTTGTTTAAACTCTCTCCTTAAGGAAAGATTGTTGATTTCAATAAGAGTAGCAACAGCAACGCCGCAACACAGGTGCGACAATAAAAAAAAAATTATTAACTTTTTAATATTTTTTGCCACCCACATTTATTAGAAACTTGATTTCTGTTACACAAAACAAACTACCACAGCTAAAATACAAAATGCCATACCTAAAACAGGTTAGTTAAATTGTATCAAATGTTCCAAACGAAATTATATATTTAATAAGAAACTAAATAATTACCTACTGTGATATTATGACGAAGATAAGGATGTAACTGCATTATATTGATTTGCTAACTTCGTAGAATATGAATCTCATAAAACTTTTAAAGTTGATCTAATCATCTAATATATGAAAGGTGTGCAGTTTTCTCTGATTGGAAAGAAATTATCCTAGTGAATACAGTTTTGTAACTATAACGTTAAAATTATAGAACCCAAAATAACACGTTATGTAACCTGAAAGTCACAGAAAACGCACATGTAACTTACAATTTCCCACTCAGTTACGTAACATTGTGACGTAACATTTTTACGTCTAGGTTACAGAATTAAAAAATTTGGGGGACAGGTCTACCCACACTGTCAACTTCCCATTGGGTGTCCTTAAAAACTAGAGACTACTGTACTTAAATAATTCTTTTTTCATTTCAGGCGACTTCTCCCCTGGGCCCCCGATAGTGGCTTTGCCTCTTGCACCATACCGGGGGCTTCGCCTTCTGTACCTAAGGGTGGGGGCTCCACCCTTATCAAACAAATGATAACATCATTTGTTCTCAAGATATGCGAGACAAAATATAATTTCAAAAAAAGTTTCTTATTTCGTGTTTTTTTTTTTTTTTTTTTTTTTTTTTTTTTTTTTTTTTTTTTTAAATTATATAATAAAATACTGGCGTTTTTAACATCAGGGAAGGTTCTTAAGCCATTATACAATAATGTTATGGTAAAAAATCCATATAATCTATGTTATCTTAATAAAGTTAATTCCGTTTTTTTTACCACAAAAAACAAACCGCTAATCCGAATTTGCTGAAAACTTTATCCAGTCTTCATTTTTTGATTACGCATCTAATGAAATTAGTTCGGAGTTGATATCATCATTTGTTCTCGAGATATGCGAGACGAAAAAAAATTCACGAACGAACGAACGAACGAATTAACGAACGCACACACAGACATCACGCTAAAAACGATTCTAGTGACCTTGAAACGTGGAGATATGTCAAAATTAGCGATTCGTAAAATCGGCCCCATTACAATAACTTCCTATGGGAAGTTAAAAATAGAATCTACTTAGAGATTCCATTTACCAGTCCTTTGAATCTTACAACTTTTTTTGCGAAATACATATTCAAAATTCCCTTTTTGTTTCTTATTAACATTACATACACATATTAGGCCGTTATTACATTGTCATAGATATATGTCAAAGATCTTTGATCAAATCTATGATCAAATATTAAGAAGTATCTTTAACTATGGTTACAGAAATTTATATTATAAAAGTTGACTTATTACACTATAATATTTCTTTGATTAAATAAAACTTTGACATATATCTATGACAGTGTAATAGCGGCCTTACAAACTTATTGTCATATATACCTAAATTATTATTGTTTTTTTTATTACTTCGTCGATTGTTGCAGGATTCGATCCATTAACCAAGCTGAAGCATCTTTGAAATTATCGACAGTCTTAACCACTAGACTAAACTCATTTGTTTATAACCATCGTTATATAGTAATGCATATAACAAAATAGTAAATAAACACTAACAAGAATTTTCACAGCCGTTTTATTTTTAAATCAGTAACAAAAAATTAATTTTAATTTTAAGGCGGAAATTTATTTAAGCGTTGAAAGTATTAAAATTAATGGCGGATTTTCTGAAAATTTTAGATGTAGGTAATTCTCACAAGTATATAATGGTAGTATTATAAAACTTAAAAGTAAAAGATTTTTTTACTATAATAATTTCAGAACCAAACTTAAGACTGGTAGGTACTCATACACAGTATGTGCTAAATTGTTGTGCCGACGTAGCGTCACACGGTCCTTATAGAAAGCACGGTGTGAATCACATAGCACATGATCGTATCTACGCATGTGTTATGTTAAAGTAACAATGTTAGGTAACTAATATAATATAATAGCCGGTCCAGACTACACATTTGTTTGTGCGAAAGTTTGTACAAACAAAAGTTTGTGTAGTGTGCACCGGCTATAACGTACAGATAACAAATGTTATGTAAAATTAAAATAATATTACTGTTACTGAAACATAACATAAAAGTAACATATGTTGCATAAAATTAAAGTAAGATTGTTATATAATTAATACATAACGTGAACGTAATATATGTTAGATTAAATTGAAGTAACACTGTTATGTAAATAATATATAACATAAAGATAACATATGTTACATTAATCTGAAGTAACATGGTTATGTAACTGATACATAACATAAAGGTAACAATTTGTTACGTAATATAAAACTTAAATGTCATGTTACAGTTATATCAAATTTATATAACTTTAGTTATTGTAACGAGTGATTCCTATGTTACATAATATTAACGTTTTGTGTTCACTGGGATCAAATTTGAAACTGCTACAGTATCACCTCTTTTTGTGCGGCTTTTTTATGCAGTTTAAGAAAAATGTCCATCATCCTAAAAAACGAGAATGAGAATGAAAAGTAAAAGAAAATATTGACATAATTATAATAAATCATTGAATTTCTATACATTAAATTAAAAATGTTTGCATGCGTAAATTAATTTTTCATCTTGTTTAGAAATTTTAGGAGAATCGTAAAGTTTTATATATATATATATATATATATATATATATATATATATATATATATATATATATATATATATATATATAAACGTTTTATATATATATAAAGTTTTATATATATATATATATATATATACCTTGGGAGTCACTCTCAAAGAGATACTCCCAAAGAGTCACTCCCAAAGAGTTTCTCCTAAATAGTCACTCCCAAAGAGTTCTCCCAAAGAGACACTCCCAAAGAGTGACTCTTTGTGAGTAAGTCTTTGGGAGTGACTCCGTAGGTATCTATAAGACTCAACCCGCGGAATCTTAGTCAGTCGAGTTCAGTTAAACTATTCGTTAACAAGTTGCAATCGTAATACTGTTAAGCTATGCATAGCTCTGAATTTTGTGGTATAAAATTTTCGCGAAATTTTAATCTCTCACGTCATTTAAGAACTCAACATAATTCGTCCGAAAATGATAAAAATGATAAAAATGGAATAAGTCAATTTGAAAATTCCTCTAATCAGTCAAACGCATAACGCGACGAACAAGAGATTTTCAAGACAAAGTGAATCGCCAAATCTATTGATAAGGATGATGATAATGAAAACGAATATATCTTTGAGGCAAGAAATGACACTGAAGATAAAAATGAAAATGACAAAAATGGATCCAAAAGAAACTTGAATACTTTTGATGAAAGCATGATAGCTGCAACAGAAGCAATCAAAAGAAAATTCCATGCTTTAAAAAAACTCGCATAATATTCTACAGTCGGTGAATGTCGAAGATAATCGATCTGATGAACAAAAACATTTACCTCACGAAGATGACAAAAATGGATCCAAAAGAAACTTGAATATTTTTGATGAAAGTATGATAACTGCAACAGAACCTTGATTTTCTCTCCAAAATTTTTTTTATTAAGTATAGCTACAAAATAAATACAGTATTAAAACTCATAAATTTTTTCCAGTGCTATCAAAATCCCGTGAGTTCTTGTCGATTTTTCCACTTCATTCTCAAAAAATATTTTTTCACTGTTGTTGACGGTCCGTCCCATTGTTGGAAATTTTATTGTTGCTTTTAACTCGAGAATTTTTAAATTATTCTAAACATTAAGATATATTTCACCGCAAAGACAGGTTCTACTGTATTATGTAAAACAAGGGGAAATCAGAACAGGTTTTACTGTACATGTATCATATTAGCTACGTGACATTTTTTTGATTTTTGTAGTTTTACGATATCAATTGCAACTGGTAATTAAAAATTTTTTATGTTCGTAGAGATATCATATTACTTTATCGGCGACTTTTTGTTCTTAAAGTACGTGACATTTTCTACGATTTATCGGAAGTATCATATTTCAATGTCGCGACATACTAACGCCGCGCACATGGAGATAAGAATTGCTTGGTAATCATGTATGTACTAATTACAAAGTGACCTTTGAGATGGGATGCTTATTAAGAAAAAAAATATCATTTGTACAGTTGCATCCATAAGTATACGAACGCTGAGATTATTTTTTTTAATTTCTGATGGTCCTTATAAATAAGGTGTAATAGTATTTTTATCATACATATTTCAAAACTTGCTAGCATATATAATTACTTGAGACTTTTAAGAAAGGTAAAAAAGATTGATTTTCTCTCCAAAATTTTTTGGTCAAGTATAGTTACAAAATAAACTTAGTATTAAAATTTTTTAAAACTCATAAATTTTTTCAATGCTATCAGAATCCCGTAAGTTCCTGTGGATTTTCTTAATTCATTGTCAAAAAGATATTTTTTTCCATTGTTGTTGACGATCCCACTGTTGTAAACTGTATTGTTGCTTTTAGCTCGAAAACTTTTAAATTGTTTTAAACATTAAGATAGATTTTACTGCTAAGACAGGTTCTACTGTATTATGTGGAAAAAGTGAAAATCAGAACAGGTTCTACTGTACATGTAACATATTATCTACCTGAAATTTTTTTTAGTTTTACGATATCAATTGCAACTGGTAAATAAAAAATTTGTATGTTCGTAGAGATATCATATTACTCTATCAGCAAATCTTTGTCGTTAAAATACGTGACATTTTCTACGATTTAACGTATCATATTTTAATGTCGCGATATACTGATGCCGTGCACGTGGAAATAAAAATTGCTCTATAATCATGTATGAATTAACTACAACGTGTCCTTTGAGACGGGATGCTTATTAAGAAAAAAATTATCTTTTGTACGGTTGTATCCATAAGTATACGAACACTGAGATTATTTTTTATCATACACATTTCAAAACTTGCTAGCAGATATAATTTTTTTAGACACATATTATCTTGTAATGATGTCACAAGCACACAAAAGTTTAGACCTGAATAAATGTGTTTTCAGGTAAAAATAGACAAGTTAAAACGTGTTCATCAAGAAATATAGCGTATGCTCTCAGTTAACAAACACAGACAAGTTTAAACCGGCATAAACCTTTTTTAATACACTAGCGGAAAATATTTAAGGATCAAAATAAAATTCCAAATTTTTAGCGATTTTTCGAATAGCTGTATCTTTGTGAAAAATAGTCGTAACGCAGTCGTAAGCAAAGCAATTTAAAGCTGGAAGTTTCTAGTTTCGAGATCTTGCGATAAAAAAATTTTCAAAGCAACATGTATCGCGCAATCCTAATAAATACTTTTCCCTTTTTTTTTGGTCCACGGACTTGGAAAAAATTGTTCCGACCTAACCACCATATGAACAGGATAGCCTGTTGATTCAGCTTTAATGATCATACAGAAAATTGAAGATGGGTTTTAAAAACTCGAATAAATTCTCTACAAGAATTAGCCATTGTTTTTTCGGAAAAAAAATTTTTTTGCATACTCTACATGAATTTGAAAAATCAAGAAAAAAAAAAGCTTTTGGTGGCTTTTTGGAAAATCAAGCGCTGAATTAAAAATATCAAGCAAACCATTAATATTAAGTGTGCCTTTTACAGTTCAATGTACCCACAAAAACCACACCAAGTTTCAATTTAATCCATCCAGCCGTTTTTTTGTTTCATTGGATGAGTTTTTGAAAAAGTTAAAGGATCATTTTTTTGCTCTTAAAATTTAATAATTTTTAGCAAAATGAAAAAAAAAATTCTCAGCTTTTTTCACATGTTTATCAATAACAGTATTTACATTTATAAAAAAAAAGAAAATTTCTTAAATAATTTTCAAAAAAAATTTTTTTCTAAATATTTTAAAAAAAATTTTTGAACAATTTTTTTGAAAAATTTTGAAATTTTTTTTTTTTTTAAATATTTTAAGAAATTTTCTTTTCTTAGAAACTTAAATACCGTTATTGATAAAAATGTGAAGAAAGCTGAGTTTGTTAAAGATTATGAAAGTTTAAGAGCAAAAAAATCACCCTTCAATTTTTTAAAAAATTCAATCGAATGAAACAAGAAAACGGCTGGATGAATTAAATTGAAACTCGGTGGGGTTTTTTTGGGTATATTGAACAGTAAAAGGCACACTTAACATTAATAGTTTGCTCGATATTTTTATTTCAGCCCTTAATTTTCCAAAAAGCCACCAAAAGCTTTTTTTCTTGATTTTTCAAATGCATGTAGAGTATACAAAAAAAAAAAAAATTCCGAAAAAACAATGGCTAATCCTTGTAGGGAATTTATTCGAGTTTTTAAAACGCATCTTCAATTTTCTGTATGATCACTGGTTGCTGAGATATCGATGGTCAAAGACGACATGATCCTATTCCATTCAAAGTCCGATATCTCAGCGGGAAGTGGTCGTATAAAGGTCTGAAAAAAGCAAATTATAGCTGAATCAACAAGCTACCCTGTTCATATGGTGGTTAGGTTGGAACAATTTTTTCCAAGTCCGTGGACCAAAAAAAAAGGAAAAGTATTTATTACAAACTTCGAAAACGTCGAAAAAGCATGAAATTGTAGCTTAAAAATGAGGGGGGTGGGGGTAAAATATGAAAACCTCTAAAAAGCACAACATAAGTACGAACTTCATCAACACACCAAATTTCAACCCTCTACGTTAATTCTGGGGGGCTGGGGCCGTGTTAGATCCAGCTAAAATCGTTTTTTCCCCCTCTACTCCCTCCAAATCATCCTAGGAAGCTGAATTTTGGATATGTTGTAGATAATCCACCGAAACATTATTTCCAACCGGCTTTGAAAATTTTTATTGTTTTACCGCCCCCCACCACCCGCTTAAAATTTGGGTCGGATCAAAAATTTTCCCAAAATTTGACCCCACTTTAACAGTATGAGGTGTCTCGAAAATGAGCCCCATTTACCAAATATTATTTCTTAACTTCCATAGGGGGGCCCTACACATATTAAAAGGTGACGGGAATATGTATCTATATATATATATATATATATATATATATATATATATATATATATATATATATATATATATATATATATATATATATATATATATATATCTCAGACATTTTTTTCTACATATTCGTGTTCTACGGGTACGAAAACGGATAGCGCCCCTACTCTCGCTTCTCGCCGTTCGTTCTTGTCGTATAGGCTGTACAAGTCTAATTTTTTCAAGAAAAAATTCGACTAAAAATATACAATCATACAAGTAAAAACCCACGGCAACATGCAAAAATCTTTCGCTTGTGCTATTGATATCGGTATACCTTCTGATGACGTCACGAGCACAGACATGTTTAAACATGTTTCGGCTGAATTCTGAATCTAGGTGCAGAGTTCGCTAGTGTTCAGATTAGCAGCGCTATCTATTAATAAAAATTATAGCTATCAAAAGATTTTCAGCGCCATCTATTGATAATCTTTCAAATTTACTACAGGGTTCGCTAGTATTCGGACTAACAACAATATCTAGTAGTGAAAACTATAACTATTCCAGGATCTGCAATGCCATCTATTGAAAAATTTTCAAATTTACTACAGGGTTCGCTAGTGTTCAGCACCATCTATTAGTGAAAGGTATAATTCTTAGGGTAAGCTAAGTTCTGTTAGGTTGGGCAAGAGGACCCGCATAGGACAGCTGCCTCCTGCCAAGGTCACTCAAAAAATCGGCAGGACGGTAGGTGGGCTTTGAATCCCCATATTTCTACTACTCGGGTGATTGCTGAAGTTTTTTTATGTAAAAAAAGTTTATATAAACCCATGTCCGGAAACGCTTAGTTTCCAAGATACAGAGTGTTCAGTTTCTCGTCTTTTTTAAATATTTTCTTAAATATTTTAAAAACGCTTTGAGATATTCACACAAAATTTGGGATACACCACGACAGGATAAATACCCCTATTTTGAAGTAGACATAATATTTCCATTCAAACCAGTGGCGTCCGTACAGCCATATGATGATATATTTTTGAAGAAAAAAAAGGGACGCCAATGATTTTTTCCCATTTGAAAATGTTTTTTTAAATGTTTTATAAATTGTTGACAAAAATGACCTCTTAGTATTTTGTCGTTCTTGAATCCGTTTTCAAGATAAAAAATAATTTTCAATTACTCTTACCACAAAACCGGTTTAGGTTCTTGTATTAACTGCTGAGGTAATTTTATGAAAAAATCTTACCAATAAAAAGGCGAAGACGCTTCATTTCTACAGTCTGACCACATAATATGTTTTTAATTTAATACAGAAAAATATTTTTAAGAAAACAAGAAACTGAACACTCTGTATCTTGGAAACTAAGCGTTTTCGGATCTGAGTTTATATAAACATTTTTACAAAAAAAAACCTCAGCAATCACCTATTAAAATCTTTCGCACTTATTCACTAACACCCTGTGTATATATATAACGAAACGATAACAATATTTCACTTTATAAAATAAAAAAAAAAAAAAAAAAAAAAAAAAAAAAAAAAAAAAAAACTAGCAAGTACCTAAATTAGAAAAAAAAGTGTGAATTTATTGCCTAGATAAATGTTTAATTATTTTGTATGTGGGTCCCTCATAAATCATAACATTTTTTTTATCCAAAATTAACGGTACTTTTTTATAATTATTTGAAATTATCAAACACAAAATAAAAAAAATTAACATATGTGAAAATCGTAATTGAAAATAAATTTACATTACAATAAACAGATTGTGATGCCATTCAAGAAATAATTCGAATAATTCAGCAAACTAGATGCAAAATAAATGAAAAATGTGAAGTAAACACAATCATCTTACAATATTGTCATAATTATTATCGTATGTACAAAAATCTCTTTAACTTAAATAACCATAACTGAAGCAAGCAACTAACTAATTAACTAACTAGAAAAATAACTAGGGTAACTAAATAGAAAAAATTATTAATCCAATAAAGAGGAAATTGTTTTGAAATATTACTGTTTGCTAAAACCTACATAGGTATCATGTGCAACCTATAAACAACCTAATAGATGGTAGAAATCTGGAAACGTAAAAATTATAAAATTTGCAAGTGCTGTATGAATTTTTGTTAACTAAATTCTCTTTCCAAATGATTTTGATATTTATGTATTTTTATGTCAAAAAGGTTGATAGGATACATTGTATCTAGAAAAGTAAAAGTATTAAGAAACGAATTAATCAACATTTTTCTTAATTATCTCTTTTTATGATTTTTTATTAAAATATTTTTTTAATGCTCAAAGAAGTGTTGAAGTTTATCTACATTACATGGTTGGCCAAGTGGTCTGAAAACGACATTTCATATTACACGATCTAAAATTATTCCAGTTAATGATGAAAATGATTCCAGGCTACAAGAAATCTATTCAGACTTAAAGAAATGCTTTTAAACATTTCGCTAATGCTTAAAAATGTGTCGATGTTTATCTGCATTACATGGTCGGGCAACTGGTCGGAAAACGACATTTCATATTATATGATTTATGTTATTCCAATTAATGACGGAAATGATTCCAGTCTACAAGAATAGCGTAGTCTATGACGTATGAAAGACTAATAGGCTTGGCAGTTGGCGACAATATCAATTGAAGAAGAATTGGCGCAAACCATTGTCTTTAGTGAACTAATTCTTATCTGTTGATAAATAGGTATTTATCAAGCTCGGGGCGCCAAAAGATATGTCGCCTAAGGCGTCGAATAAACTTGCGTCGGCCCTGCTGGTATTAGTGCAATGGATCCGAAAAAAAAAGAAACTTAAAAAGAAAAAGAATGTAGAGTAGAGATAAGAAAAAAAGGAAGAAAGTGAAATGGGAACTGAATGTAGAAAGCTCGTTTTCTTTGGGCAGCCGGCGATAATTCGCTTAAGATCATGGAATGAAAAAGAGACTAACAGGCGAGTCATTATTAAAAATTTAGAGTCAGAAGTTGAACAAAATGTTATATTATGCGAGTAAGATGTTGAAAGATATGTTGAGGCTCCCTGAAATTGTTTTTTAGGTCTACAGTTTTGATGTCTAAAAAATGGCTATGGGTACCCACTTTGATGGTAAGGATTAAGAAATCCGGCTACTACATGGAAAAGTTGTTAGAGTCTATGCAGCTTCATTATAGTTCACTGGAACTTCCTATCTGTATCCCTTTGGAAACTAATTGCGTCAATGAACAATTGTATACATGTACATTGATAGATATGAGGAACGTAACTTTAAGCACCATTACTGTGAATTGCAGATGCTTCTGGCTGAGCACACGCCCATGTGCGTGTGCTTACAAGAAACACACTTAAAGCCGGCGGAACAATTTTCTATGAGAAACTACCACATCCGCCGGCATAATGTACAGCCAGACATCAGGGCGAGGGGGGGTGTTGCCACAATAATCAGAGATGGCGTCCCTTTCAGGGACCACCCGTTAAACACCCCCCTACAAGCTATTGCAGTACAATTTTTAAAACCGCCCCAGTTCACAGTATGCTCGGTCTACCTACCCGACTTCGACTGGAATGTCGAATCCCTGACCGAGCTTACCTTACAGTTACCACGTCCATTTTTGTTACTAGGAGATTTTAATGCTCACTGCCCCATGTGGGGCTATAGCACACGAGACGCCCGTGGAAGACTCATAGAATGATTTCTAGATGAGTCTGAAGCGGTCTTGTTGAATACCGGTCAAGGTACTTTCATTAACGCAAGAACCGGTGAGCTGTCAGCTATCAACATATCACTCGGCTCACCGGTCATGGCACACCGTTATGAATGGACGCTGGCGTCTTATTCATACGGTAGTGACCATATTCCAATCATATTGAACAGTACCACGCCGACGACTCCACATTCATCTTCGCCGAGATGGCGTCTCCGTCAAGCTGATTGGGAAATGTACGCTAATTCGTTCCGTACACCCGAGCTGACTGGAGACGTAGAAGATGATGTGGAGCAAATTTCCTCTAGTATCACTGAAGCAGCATACAAGAGTATTCCGAAGTCGTCCAGCATTCCACCCAAACGTCAAGTACCATGGTGGAATGAAGTCGTGAGTGTAGCAGTTGCAGAGAAAAAGCGGGCGTACAACGAACTCAGACGTCGCCCCACGCAGAAAAATGTGATAGGCTACAAGCGTGCGCAAGCACGCTGTATACGCACTATAAAAGGACAGAAGAGGCTATCATGGGAGCAATATGTTTCGGCCATAAATACCTCCACCACCACCTCAGAGGTATGGAGAAGAGTGAGGGCCATTACAGGGAAATCCTCCCGTTCACCTATGCCCTCCCTTCTCATCGTCGACGGTCGAAACATAACTGAACGTGCAGAAATAGCTAATTGTTTGGCTAAGCACTTTGAGCGCGTCAGTGGCTCCCAGAATTATAACCCGGACTTCCTGCGGATCAAGATCGAAGATGAAAAAAACGGTCTTGATTTTTCTCAGATGAATCCCTCCAGTATAACAAACCGTTTTCTATGCAAGAATTACTGGAGGCGCTTCGGCGATCTGGGGACACCTCCCCTGGACCTGATGAGATCCCCTACGCCATGATCTGGAACCTGCCTTATCCTGGTAAGTGTAGGTTACTGGAAATTTTTAGGCAAGGCGTTTACCCCCCGCAGTGGCGGGAAGCAACCATCATTCCGCTGCTAAAAGAGAGTAAAGATTCATCGAAACTATAGAGCTACCGTCCAATATCCTTGACTTGCTGTTTCAGCAAGGTATTGGAGAAAATGGTGAACTACCGTCTCGTCTGGTGGCTGGAAGCCCGCTCCCAGGAGAATGGTGTTCCTTAAGGCTCCATTATTAGTGCCACATTGTTTTCCATCGCAGTCAGTCATATTGCAGCTTTAGCCCCAATTCGTCGTTGCTTGTACGTTGATGACCTCACAATTTTCCATGCACCCGATTCCATCGAGGATATTCAACAACGGCTGCAACAAGGCATCAACGAAGTGGTGACTTCTGCAGAAGCTCTTGGTTTTCGTTTCTCACCACAAAAAACAACGATGGTTCACTTCTGCAGAAAGCGCAACGCACATCCGGATCCTGTCCTCACTTTAAAAGGATCCAATCTCCAGTGCGTTGATAGCGTCAGGTTTCTAGGACTCATATTGGACAAACAACTAACGTGGCGCCCACACCTCCAAGCCTTAGCTGCGAGTTGTCGCAGGACAATCAACATGCTTAAGCGCTTGGCTGATGCATCGTGGGGTGCGGGTCGGGAGTCGTTGCTTCGCCTGTATCAATCGCTAGTTCTGACTAGGATTGATTACGGCAGTATTGCTTACTCTTCCGCCCGGGCGTCTGCGCTTTTACTCCTAGATCCTGTTCACCATGCAGGCATACGACTGGCTACGGGAGCATTTCGAACGAGCCCTTCTATGAGCCTCTGCGTAGAGTCGGGTCTTCCTCCGCTGCGACTGAGTCGTGAGCGTCTCTTGCTCAATTATGCGGCGGGGATATATGCAACACCTTCACATATAAACCACCCGACTCTATTCAGATACCGTTTACAGGGGCTCTACGGTCGACCAGTGGCCGGAGTTATTAGAAAGTCTGCACTTACAGTTCGCCAAGGTACTTCCCAAACGTCCTATGGAAGTACCTCCTTGGCTGATCCCTAAAGTAAGGTGTCGTTTCGACCTGACTGGTCTCAACAAGGAGGAGACCAGTTCATTCGAATACCGATCCCGCTTTTATGAGATCATTAGCGAACTTGACTCTCTTTGTATATACACAGATGGTTCCAAAACAGCTACGGGTGTGGGAAGTGCCATCGTCATTCGTGACGATCCTCACGCTTGGACACTTCCTCCCCAGGCCACTGTGTATACTGCGGAATTATTTGCTATTTTGCAAGCCCTGCGATTTTGTCAAACATCTGAAGACAGCGAATTCCTCATTTGTTCCGACTCGTTGAGCGCGTTGCAAGCGATCTGCCACTCTCATACCATCGATTCACTGGTGCAGAACATCTTGACGTATCCCTACATGCTCCGCCAAAAGTCTATCACCTTCCTTTGGATTCCCGGACATGTAGGGATACCTGGCAATGAACTCGCCGATCAGGCAGCACGCCACGCAGCCGAAGTCGGTGAACCACAGGACATTGCCATTCGCCCAGAGGACCTGAGAGTGTGCATTAGATCCGCGATCGAACAGAAATGGCAACGTGAGTGGAACAACCTCACGGCGAAGCTCAAACAGGTGAAACCTGAGGTCAGAAGAACTCCGGCACCTGTAAATCTGAGCCGGCGAGAGAGTGAGGCCCTGACACGTTTACGCTTGGGCCACACGGCGTTAACACATCGTCATCTTCTCGCCGGTGAGGATCAGCCAAGGTGCGCCGCCTGCGGGACGGCGCTGACCGTGAGGCATGTAGTTGAGGGATGTGTAGCCCCTGAGCCATTGCGCCAAAGGCTGCAGCTCCGAAAAAGTGTAGCCGAAGCTCTTGCTTATGATGCTGCCTCTGAAAGTAAGATGCTTGAATTTCTCCGAAATTCGCATCTTTTTCAGAGGCTTTAGTGGCACTACATCTCATATTTTATCGAAGTCGTCTTTTGTTTCTCCCCCGATATTTTAAATTTTATTTTCCAGCTTTGTTTTTAATCTATGTGTTTTCAAAATGGACTGTGTTGTCCTAATTTATTTATTTATTTATTGCCTATACCCTGCTCCAGCTGGTCTGGCAGGGTATTTTTAGTCTGTCGTTATGCCACTGAGGGTCTTTACACCCTTAGTGGTACTTCTGTTATTCATACGTGTTTTTTGTTCTTGTTATTTGTTTTTAGCGATGTACCACCGAGGGCTCTTTACACCCGAGGTGGTACATCATTTGTTTTCCTTTGTCTGTGATATTTTGTTATGCCGCTGTAGGCCTGTTGTTATGGCTCTACAACGGTATTGTTTTAACTCCTTATTGCGTTACTGGTCGGCCTGGTTTTTTATGCGATAATACTGTGATTCTATCTAGTCATATTTCGTGTTTTTCTAGTCGGTTCTCTCCACTCCGAGGCCTTTTACACCTCGGAAGGATTCTCAGCGATGGTCTTCAGGCCTTGGTGACCGGACGCTTTGTCTAGTACTTATCGTACCGTCACCAAGGACTGTCCACTCCTTTTAAGCCCTGGGATGGCAGGGTTCATCATTGGATTTTATATGTGTATGCTTGTCCGTTGTCTATTGCATTTATGTGTTCCTGTCTTTACGTGTTGTTTTTATTTTTACTGGGTTTGGCGGCGCATGCCCTTAGTAGGCGATGCCGCCGGGTGCTGCTGACCGCGCCATCCACCGGCAGCAGTACCCCAATTAAAAAAAAATAATAATAACAATAATAATAATAATAATAATAATAATAATAATAATAATAATAATAATAATGCCTCCAATAATAAGAGACATTTACGGCCGGCGGAACAATTTACCATTAAATACCATAAAATCCGCCGGCACGACGTACAGCCAGACATCCGGGCGAGGGGAGGTGTTGCCGTCCTAATTAAGGATGGCGTCCCATTCCGGGACCATCCGTTAAACACCCCCCTACAAGCTATTGCAATACAATTTTTAAAACCGCCCCAGTTCACAGTATGCTCGGTCTACCTACCAGACTTCGACTGGAATGTCGAATCCCTGACCTTACAGTTACCACGTCCATTTTTGTTAGTAGGAGGTTTCAATGCTCACAGCCCCATGTGGGGCTGTAGCACAAGAGACGCCCGTGGAAGACTCACAGAACGGTTTCTAGATGAGTCCGAAGCGGTCTTGATGAATACCGGTCAAGGTACTTTCATTAACGCAAGAACCGGTGAGCTGTCGACTATCGACTTGTCACTTGGCTCACCGGTCATGGCACACCGTTATGAGTGGACGCTGGCTTCCCATTATATTGAACAGTACCATGCCGATGACTCCACAAACGTCTTCGCCGAGATGACGTCTCCGTCAAGCTGATTGGGAAATGTACGCTAATTCATTCCGTACACCCGAGCTGACTGGAGACGTAGAAGATGATGTGGAGCAAAGTTCCTCCAGTGTCACTGAAGCAGCATACAAGAGTATTCCGAAGTCGTCCAGCATTCCACCCAAACGTCAAGTACCATGGTGGAATGAAGTCGTGAGTGTAGCAGTTGCAGAGAAAAAGCGGGCGTACAACGAACTCAGACGTCGCCCCACGCAGGAAAATGTGATAGCCTACAAGCGTGCTCAAGCACACTGTAAGAGAACTATTAAAGAGCAAAAGAGGCTATCATGGGAGCAATATGTTTCGGCCATTTGTTCAGAATTTATAAAAGTTAGAGTAGTGTCCTCTACATTTCCTTATTTTCACTTCTCTAATTTGCCTTGAAAACCCTGACTTACCGACCTAATACTCATTGAAAAACTTGTTGTTATTTAATTAAAAATTAATCACAGCATACATGACA
The DNA here is from genome assembly GCA_035578155.1 of Brachynemurus nebulosus. NCBI lineage: Eukaryota > Metazoa > Arthropoda > Insecta > Neuroptera > Myrmeleontidae > Brachynemurus > Brachynemurus nebulosus. The sequence continues at coordinate 5,599,627 of JAPWDM010000020.1, read as the reverse complement.
AGTTATGTAAACTTGTACAAACAATTCATTCTCAATTAAAAGTTCAAACGATACGTTTCTCAGTTATTTTTTACATAAAAAACAATTTTTAGTGAAGTGCATATCAATTATAATTACATTGAATTTCTCAATTTAAAAACAATGATAATTTTCAAAGGAAATTTGCTTCAACAAAACCGGTGAGTTTCCAGTTATTTTCCTTTTCACATGGTTTTTTACTCAGATTTTTCATAAGTTTTGAACATACATAATCATATAAATTTTTTGGCCCTTCGAACCGAATATTAATTTCACTTAAATTCATTCCTTATAAAAGATTATCATTTCAATACAAATTAAATTCACATTTTGCATATATTTTGTTGAGTTCGTGAGTGATTTTCAAGTAATATTATTTCAAATTTTACATAGTTACATAATACGCATTACTTGTACGTGCAATAATACGTATTGGGCATATGCTTGTACGTACCTACCTATTGTAGAAAAATAAGTATATGATTAATTGAATTGTTTACTCAATATACATAATTTGACAATCATATGCTTATAGGTGTAATTTAAAAAACAACAGTTATTTTATTTTTTATCATTTTATAAATATTATTAAATAGTATTTATTTCATTAATACGAATTTTGTTATTTACATTTAATTTGACATTCGTCATTATTTGTAACAATGGCAAATGCTACTCAATTTAGAAAATTGATTCAAAAACGAGAACGTTTATTTCAAAGAATGCAATTTACATACGATTTACTTCAAAGAGCTGATCAAATTTCAATAGTTTTGGCTAGATTTGAACAATATAAGGTTGATTTACCACAATTTGAAGATATTTCATTTCAAATGCAAAGTCTCTCTGATCATTCATTGTCAGCTACTCCTCCTGATACTAATATAATCGGTTACGAATCAATATATTTTGCAGTTAAGGCCTTTGTTATGGAGCAAACTTCTAATGTAACCACTCAATTACATCAAAATTCAATATCGCAAGAAGCAAATACGCAAGAAAAACTCAAATTACCAAGATTAGCTGTTCCAAAATTAAAAGGAAATCCTTCTGAATTTCCATAATTCATAAATCTTTTTGACAATTTAGTTCACAATTCGTCACTTTCTCAAACAGAAAAATTTTATAATTTAGATTCGTTTCTTGAAGACGAAGCTCATGATTTAATTAAATCAATTCCTATTGACGAGCGTAATTATCAATTAGCTTACGATAAATTAAACAAAAAGTTTAATGATAAAAGAGTATTGGGTTCTCATTATTTAAATTCTGTATTTTCTCTAAAATCTTTACAAAACGAATCATTGACCGGACTTAGAACATTTCTTAATGTTTTTGATGTAAATATACAGGCTCTTAATTGCTTAAGAATTGAAAATCTTGGAGATTTGATTATTTTATTTTTAGCACTACGTTGTTTGGATCAAAAAACTCGTCAAGATTTTGAAACAAACAATCAGGGAAATATTCCCAGTTACGCTGATTTAATTACATTTATTGAAGAACGATGCAAAGTTCTAGAATTAGTATCAGAATCTAAAAGGTTTCAGTCAAATTTCAGAGATAAGCGTTCTCAGTTTTCATCACAAAAAACATCAGTTACTCATAAATCATTCATTTCAGTCGAAGATAAATCAAAATCATCTCAGTCTTCAGACACAAATAATTATCCTCCAAAATTAAAGTACCCATGTCCAGCTTGTCAATCTCAAACAGATTTATTTTTTCAATGTCCAAAATTAATTTCACTGAATCCCACTGAACGCAAACAATTAATGCAGAAACTCAATAGGTGTTTTGCTTGTTTAGGTGCACACACAATCAAATTATGCAAATCTACTCATTCGTGTAAAAAATGTCCATCTAAATATCACAACACATTACTTCATGTCGATACGACAACTCATTGTCAAAGTAATAATTCAGATACAACAAATTCTTCTCAAAGTACTCTTGACAATAGTCAATCAAACAGGTCTGCATCTCAAAATATTGTTTCACATTCTCAAGCATTGTCATGTAGTTTACTTTCAAAAGAAACTACGAATTCATTTACTGTTTTGTTAGACACAGCTCAAATTCGAATAGCAGATTATCAGGGAATCTGGCATAAGGTTAGAGTTCTTATTGATAATGGTTCTCAGGTTAATTTCGTCACTCAATCTTTAGTTCATAGATTAAATTTGTCACAATCCCAAACACAAATTAGCATTAGTGGCGTAGGAAATGCTAATATTACGGACAATTCAACTACAGTTACGTGTACATGTAAACCTTGTCATGTTGATACATTTCAATTTTCATTTAACGCAGTTGTATTGCCAAAAATTACTTCCCATTTACCCTCATCTCAATTATCTGAAGATATTAGACATCAGTTTGCATCAATGGTTTTAGCGGATCCAGATTTCGATGGTCCTGGAGAAGTTGAAGCATTGTTAGGAGCATCAGTATTTGTTGATCTTATAACTTCAGGTGTCCCAATAGTTAAAGGAGAACCATCCGCATTTCTAACTACATTAGGTTGGATATTGACAGGTTCCGCACCCATACAAAAACCAGAAACACAAGTGAATTCATTTCATACATGTTCATCTGACATAGACGAACTACTCAAAAGATTTTGGGAACTAGAAAATGTTACGACAATTCCAGTAGAAGATCCAGTAACTCAAATTTGTGAAACTCAATTCAAGAATAGTCATTACAGAGACCTCCATGGACGCTACGGTATTAGACTACCATTTCATAACGATTTCCCCAATTTAGGTTCAACTAGAGATTTAGCTTTACAAAGATTTTACAATCTAGAAACACGTCTTATGCGCACTCAAAAGCTTTCACAATATTATAGTTGTATTAAAGAATATTTAGATTTAGGCCACATTCGCCCTGCCGTAGAATCAGTCCCATATATCATGACTCATCACGTTGTTTTTAAAGAAAGTTCCACTACTAGTTTACGTATCGTATTCAATGCTTCACAGAAGGATGATAAAGGTGTCCCATTAAATGATCAATTATACAGTGGTCCTAAATTACAACAAAATATCGAAAATATTGTTTTAAATTTTCGTTCATTTGCAATTACACTTATCTGTGACATTAAAATGATGTTTCGAATGGTTCAAGTTCATCCACAAGATAGAAAATATTTACATTTATTTTCTAGATTATCTCAAGATAGTCCAGTTTCAGAATACGAATTCTGTGTTTTACCATTTGGTGTAGGCTCAAGTCCATATTTAGCTCAGAGAGTTTTCAAACAATTAACACATGACGAAGGTCAACAATTTCCGTTCGCTACTCAAGCGTTGTTATTATCTACTTATGTTGATGACATTGTTACCGCGCCCCGTAGTTAACCATATGTATATGGAAAACCAAGGAACGGCGAATTATATTATTTACTCGACACACGGGTAGCGTAAATTTTCATGTGCCGAATATAGAAGCAGGGGTTCGAACTCCTGCCAAGGTTAATCCGTAAGGATTAATTGGCGATAAAAGTGGATTTTCTGGCTGAAATAAAAGATCTAAAATTTACTGAAATAAAACAACCGAAATTCCTTTTTCTTCTAATTTATTTTAACCCGTCTAATATATAAAATTTATACAAACTATTTAGCCCAGCTTATACAGAAACTAATATAACCCGCCTTAAAAATGATACAAAAACCCAATAAAATTTCATTAAACTTCAAACATCATTTACGAACCCATTGTTACATCCAACTATCAAAATATTCAGTTACGCTTCATAAATAAATTTTAACCCTTTGTACCCGCTGTTTTCCCGAAATTATTGATATTTTCACAATCAGTTCCAGAAAGTTGATGTTTGAGGTTTTAGTTAAAAAGAATATGAACCAAAAAATATATTACAAAATTTTAGGTACTCACCAAATTCTCCTTATAATATAAAACAATAAAACTTACACAGCTAGTTTTTACAAAACTACACTTTCTTGCTACAAAGTACTTAACACTAACTTACACAAGTTTACAACCCTAAAAGTTTACAATAATCCACAAATGTCCCGGTTAAATAGTCAAAATTACCCAAATTCTCTCAATCAACCCAATCCACAAATCCCACACAAAATCCCAAATCACCCAACTATACAACAAAGCCCTTAATACAAATTTATTAAACAATCAAAACCCACGAACCGACTTCTTTACTCTCTGAAATTCCGTGAACGACTTTTTTAACCGTTTTGATTTTCAATTTGGCTTGGCTTCTACATACCCTTTACCTCATACCCCTCTGGTCTATAAATTTATTCTAGAAAGTTCCATAGCAAAAAATCCTTATCAGCAATTAATTATTTCTCGTTAATTTATTAATTATTATTTATCGCCAACGGTTTTTGTCGCCCGGATGTTTATAGTCTAAACATGTTCGTTACTTAAGAAATTTATTTAACTTACGCCGTTACTTCGATGAATGGACCCTTTTGTTTATACAAGTATTTAGTAATTATTTATTTATGCAAGTGTTCATTAGATTAGAATATGTATCTACGCATTACTTTAATAAAACTTACAATTCGATTCAAACTTTTTAATTTGGAATTATTTCTATTCCCATATAAAATAAATTTAAATTTAAAAAAATTATTTAAATTTTGAATAATAAACCCGGCTTGTAACAGCACTCCCCCCTTTGAAAAAGATGGTCGCTCTCCCAGATCGACCAGCCTTTTCGAATTTTTCTACTTGATTTAAGTGTCCCATTCCCCGAATAGACGGATAAGTTTTGTTGGTGAGTACCCCTTAATTAATTATTCAGCTAATTTAATTAAACCCATTTTAATATTTAATACTTATTAAATTTATACTGTTATTAACTTGGACCAACTACCTTAATTAATTACTTGGTCTAATCCCCTTAATGTCTTTACATAACGTCCTTGCATACATATGCATTCTTCACTAGGTCACTACACTCAGTTTTAATATCTACAATTTTGTTTGTTTATTTAAACTACACATACCACAACTTAAGATTTAACATACACAAATTTAAGATTTTTTTTTTCACTGTATCACTCACTCAATGGGCACTCCTGCAACGTGAATCTTCACTCCCGGATACAATGTCTTCACTTCGCTGGTGGTGGTTTTTCCCTGCTTGTCCTTTTCTGTAGTCCCATCCATATCGATTATGGTCGAATCCCGCATTGTGTCTTCCCGTGCTTCCTGATTTTCCACTTTTGGTTGTTCTTCCCGTGATATGCCCGTGTTTTGTTTATGGTATCGGTGTATGATCCAAACGGTTAAGGTATTCCATAAACATGCCAGCAACCCGAAACTCCATCCCAATATTTCATATAATGATAACCCATTTAATACAGCCCCAATTAAGTATTTACAAAATCGGAAAATTACGTAAATACCCAATATACTGGATGTGAAAAGTCCAATATCAGTAAACCATCCCCATACAGCACTGAATGTCTTCTTGGCTAACCCTTGAATTTCGTTTGCATCGAATAAGTTCACTGTTGAATACCCCTGATTTTCCGTATCAAGCCCAATTATTTTCCTTGTTATGATTGTTGATACCGCTTGTCGTTCAGCCCCAAAAGTTAAAGAATGTTGAACTGCCCTGATTTCCTCATTTGAATAGATACCCCCAGTACTTAGCTGTTGTAGTGGTTGAAATTCCGGATATGGTTCGCTATCGACTTTGATTATTTCTGGTTGAATTCCCGTATTTGGTAATGGACTGAATCCTACCCATTTATTCCCAATGTGATACAATGGCGGTGTTAGTGGTGAACATTCTATTTGTTCTGCCTGTTCTTGTAAAATGTGTGTAACAGGTGCCATAAATAACGACTCATTATTTACTGAAACTGGTAGTTCGTTGTAACAATACTTGTCCCGTCGAACTTCCGCTACTTTTGGAACACACTGCATGAGGTATATTACTTCACCCAGTACCCGACCCGTAAAGCCTAATTGATTTTTCAGTAGAACCCCGACTGCATTGGTTGATAATGGCGCTACTAAAAGTCTATTCTTCAATATCTCTCTATTTAATAGACAGCGTCGATGAATAGTTTGGACGTGGAAATTTTGTAGCGTTCTTTTGATGCTCTGCTCAACATACATAAACTTAGTATTTATATAAGTGAGCAAATCGACGTTCTCTGATCCCAGCTGATCATTCATTCGAAATTTATACCCATAAGTTTTACGCTCAATCACCATTAATTTTGGATGCTCGGTTCCCCATGCTTCTTGATCACAAACGAATGATTTTTCCCTTAATGTAATTGCGAATACCCGATTCTGTTGTTCCACTACAATATACTGTGTGTCCAAAAATATGTGTGATTTATTTGTCGTGATTAGACTTGCACTCCCTTCGTACAAAATGTGATAGGCCCTGCTGTCGCATTGTCCACGCATACCAACTTCCCATACAGTTTCGCCAATTTCGGTGTCCATACAGTAACCCGAAACATAGGAACATGTGACACCACCCTTTAATACAATTTCGTCGGTTGCCAATTTCACAGTGGCCCGATAATCAAATGTACTAATTTTGACTGTAGCTAGTACAATGACGTCTTCCCAGGTAAATGAGGTTTCAGTGTACGTTGTACCCTTGCATTGCCCATCAACCGTAACACTACCCGCTAATGTTATGCCCGTGACTGTAGTAGCATTTGCTTGAATATTCCCAATTATATGTCCTTTGAACCCATAAAACGAACGTGTTCGGTGAATATTTTTACATTCTTCTGGCCCGACCCGATGTACATAACTCAAAAGTCCTTGTGGTACCGCTGATACATGACTAAACATCCCGCAACGTTGTATAATGCGCGTCACTTCCACCAAACATGTCTGTACGTGCACACCAGTAAAGTCATTTTTTTGTATTATTTGAATGTCTTTTCGCACCTCCGTATAGTCGTTTTTTGGATCCGGACACTGAGCAATGTCTTTAACCGATATCACTGATATATTAGTATTGGGTCCCCGACAGTCATACACTATAATTGCCGCACTGTACCTGATTACCAGTAACACAACGATTAGTTGCAACCACTGTCCCATTTTGATGTCCTGTAAAGATGATAACACAATTTTGAGATACCCGATAATATTTTTATATGATGTATTAAAATTATTTGTTTATTTATCAATGTTGTTAATAGACTTTTAGTACAGTACGCCCCCGTAAGTCATTACCAATTTATTTAATTTAAAAAAAATTTTAAAATTTTTTTTTTTTAAGATAGTTTAATATTTTGAAATTTTTAAACAGTACAGTGGACCCTTGTTACGCGCACTTAAGACTTTAAGATTTTGAAAAATAGCTTTTCACAGTGTACGCGGTAATTAGTTGGTTTTATATTGCCCGATCTAGAACCCACGGTTGATCCTCGACTGAACCACGGCTACGTGTATGGTAATGTCGTACATCTTCTGGTTCTGGCTCATTTACTATTTCTTGTTCCCGTTCTTCTGGTTCTACTTGTTCGTTTACTATATCTTCTTCCCGTTCTTCTGGTTCTACTTGATCGTCTTGACCCGGAGCTATGTTTGGTTGTAAGGTGACTCGAAATTGTAATGGCCAATCTTCATCCAATTGAACCCTATCATTTACCCGATTTGCGTCCAATTGATTACCCTGATTATTTCCCGGTTCAGCGCCCTGATTATTTCCCGGTTCTTCTTCAACTTCAGGTTGTTCACGAATATTTGCTGGCCCATCGTCATCCACATATTTGCACGGTTTCAATCTATTTACATGTACGATGAATTGTCTACGCCCATAGATCTCTTTTATCTTGTATGTGACCGGTCCCTTTATCCCAACAATTCTGAATGGCCCAACCCATGGTTTCGCTAACTTTTTGGACCCTTTAATACAAGCAGATGGGTCGTGTAGATATACCCTATCACCCAGTTGATATGTAACTTCCTTTGTTTTTTGATTATACCGTAGTACTTGTTTTTCTGTCGCTTGTTTTAGATGTTCCGTCACCTGAGTGTATGCTTGATTAAGCCTTTGGATTAACTCCGCCGCATAATTTTCACTACAATCTGCCGTTACCCGACGTGGTTTAATGATTTCGTCATAAGGCAGTTCTATATCCCTCCCGTGTAGTAAAAAGAATGGAGTTTCACCCGTTGCACTGTGTACGTGACTACGATATGCCATAACCACGAATGGTAACCACTCGTCCCAGTCTCGTTGAGTGTCACTAATATAGTGCGATAGCATATCTTTGATAACCCGGTGACTGCGCTCAATCATACCATTTGACTGCGGATGGTACGGTGTTGTTTGAATTTTCTCAATCCCGAGAATTTGGCAAATTTCTTTCATTAACTTTGATGTAAAATTGGTCCCTTGGTCAGTAATTAATGCCCTTGGTACCCCGTGTCTCGTAATGATGTTTTCGACGAAAGCCCTCGCTACGGTATCAGCCCTCTGATCCGGTAGTGGTATCGCTTCCAGATATCGAGTAAAGTAGTCCTGACAAGTTAAAATATATTTATTTCCCCGCATAGAAGTTACAAGTGGTCCCACAATATCCATTGCGATCCGCTCAAATGGTGCCTCTACTGCTGGTAGTTTTAAAAGTGGTGCTGGTTTTGTAGGTTTTGTCTTCCTTTGAGCACACGAAACACATTCTTCACACATTTTCTTTACATCTTTAGCCATATTTACCCAATAAAATTTATCCCTTATAAAACTTAGTGTCCGTTCATAGCCCTGATGTCCCGAATAAGGTGCTGCATGATATGCCCGTATAACTTCTCGTACCATATTTGCCGGAACGACTAATCTATCATGTCGTTCGGTGATAACCCTTTTCTTGTACAAAATTCCATCCTCGTCTAAGTAGTAAAACTCATTTTCTTTATTTTCTCCCAATTTTCGGATAATTTCTTGTATAAGTGGATCCCGTTGTTGCCCCCTCTTAAATGTTTCTCTATCCCAAAATGGCTCGTATTGTATTTCCGCTTGATTGACGCTTATATTAGGTGCTGGTACTCTCGACAGTGCATCTGCATTCCCATTTTTCCTCCCAGGTCTGTGAATAATTTCGAATTCATACTCAGCCAGTGTTAATGCCCATCTTGCCAGTCTAGAACTTGGATCTTTGATTGAAAGTAGCCACCTAAGTGGTCGATGATCCGTTATGATCTTAAAAGGTCGCCCGTACAGATAACAGCGAAAATGTTTGACACCCCAGACCACAGATAAGCACTCGCGCTCAGTGGTTGAATAATTGCGTTCAGCCCTATTTAGCTGCCGACTAGCATACGCAATTGGTCGTTCATGTCCCTCGTACTCTTGACTCAAAATAGCCCCGATAGCATATCCCGAAGCATCCGTTGTCAATATAAACTGCTTGTTAAAATCTGGGTACGCTAAAACCGGTTCTTTACACAGAATTTCCTTTAATGTATTGAATGCTCCCTCGGCTTCTTCTGTCCATGTAAAGCTAGTATCTTTTTTCGTCAAGGTAGTAAGTGGTTTGGCGATTCGAGCGAAATCTGGAATGAACTTTCTGTAGAAGCCTGTCAGTCCAAGAAATGCACGAACGTCCCTAACACTCTGAGGTCTCTGATAGTCCCTTACAGCTGACAATTTCTGTGTATCTGGCTGTACCCCACTCCCCGAGATAATATGTCCTAGGTACTTCGTTTGTTCCTGTAGGAATTTGCACTTTTCTGGTTTTAGCTTCAAATTTGCTTCCCGTAAGCAATCGAAGACTTCCCGTAACCGTGAAAGATGTTCATCGATCCCCTTGGTGCTGAATATGATCACATCATCCAAATATACGTAACATTTGTGTCCCACGAGCCCTGCCAAGATTGTATCCATAAGCCGCTGAAACGTACTCGGCGCATTTTTTAATCCAAACGGCATTTTTCGGAAATGATAATGCCCCTCGAAAGTGCTGAACCCGGTCTTCTCTTGGTCTTCCTCCGCAACAGCTACTTGCCAGTACCCAGAAGCTAAGTCCAAAGTAGTGAACAAGTTTGCATTGGACAACATATCAAATGTCTCCTGCATGCTTGGAAGCGGATAAAAATCCCTTTTTGTCACAGAATTGAGTTCTCTGTAGTCGACACAAACTCTAATTTTTGGTTGCCCATCATCGGATTTCTTTGGTACAATGACAACAGGTGCAGACCATGGTGAAGTTGATGGCGTAATAATTCCATCTTCCAACATCTCATTGATCTGTTGACGTAATAATTCCCGCTGTGCCTGAGGTACCCTGTATGGTCGCCTCGCAATTGGATGTACATTCTCAGTAATAATCCGATGTTTTATTCCCTTCGCAGTTCCCAGTTTAGTGCCCTCTGTGTAGAAAATATCCCGATACTCCCTTAAAAGATTTAAAACTTTATCCCGATCTTCAGGTTGTAAATGTTTTAAGTCGACCTGTTCACTTAATGATGACCCCGACTGTACATGTAGTACATGTGCCTCCCGTTGTTCGTGACCCGATGTTAAATTGTATGTTTCCTCAGTATATCCTTGTGCTACTCCTATTGGTGTTTTAGCTCCGATAGTAACTGACTGATTACCCGTATTGATAAGTCGAACCAAAACTTGATTCCCATTGTTTACTCTGGATAATACTCTAGCGGCCATGACACCATGAATTAAAATTTCTCCCGGTTCCACTAGTACACAGGTCCCATTTGGAAATTTATTTTTAAGTTTTGCCCGTGTTGTACATTCAGATCGTGATGGTATCTCTAATTCCTCATCGAGTAGTACAATTGTCTCGGTATTTTTCGGACCCACTTTATGCTGAACATCCGGTTGAACGTCTTGTTTTGGTTTCGTTTTTGCTATGGTTACTTTTTCTATGTTTTTCGACTTCCCCTTTGAATTTTTTGACAATTTCCCCGCACCTCCAAAAATTTTATTTCTGTTGATTTTGGTGTGGATCTGTTTTCTTGATGTTTTCCCACTATTTTCTGAATGTTGGTGTGATTTCCCCGCATCCCCATTCCGAAACGACATGTTGTTGTTACTTCCTGAACTAGTAGACGCCTCAGCATGATGTTCCTGATGTTGGTGTGAGCCTCTGCTTCCACGCTGTACTACTACCGATTGCTTCACACATCCATTTGTATCCCCCGATGTATGCTGAATGCTCCGAGTTTTCCCCACGGATGTTTCCACTCGACCCGGTTTCTCAGATCGCACTTTCCCCGCACTACCCGAATCATTCAAACGCACTTTTCCCCCACTTTCACTCATTTTAAGATCATTTTTCCCATATGCAGGTAATTTGGAGTCAGCTTTCCCCTTATTTTGTGAAAATTTCGTATTACGACCCACCAGATCCACCCCAGATCCAGTTCCAGCGATCAACTCAATTGTTCTATCCCCCAAATTCAATAAATTATTTTTATAGTCAATAATAACACCATATTTACTCAAAAAGTCACGACCCAACAGCCCAGCTGTCTCGATTTTTAACCCCGTACATACAATAAAATCCACAGAATATAATACACCCGCAAAATTTAATTTCACTATTGCCGCCCCTTCCGGTAACAAGGTGTTTCCTGTGATTCCCGTTAGAAAAATATTTCCAATATCCCGAATTGATTCATTACCCAAAATTTCTGACCTCAAAATTGACACTGCTGATCCCGAATCAACAATAAAATTTAAAATTTGTCCATTATATTTTCCTTGTACAATATAAGGTATATCCCAGGAAACACCCTGTACTTGCGGAATTAAAATTATTGGGCGTCCTCGGTTTGGGGCCCACTCGAGGCGCCTGCCCGGTTTAAATATTCTCGTGCCCCCACAGTTGCCCCATCAGCCGTTTCAACAGTTATCTCCCTGGGTACGTCTTCCTCCGCTCTCACCCGTCCCAACACCCTCGGTACACCTCGGCCACGACCCCTCTTCGGTACCGCCCCTTGCCAACTTCCTGCTGGTGGAGGTGGTCCCGCTTCTCGAGGCAACCCTCTTACTCCCGCCGGTACTACCTGCCCTGTTGGGTTAGGACACTCCCTCCCAATGTGTCCTGCCCGTCGACACCAACGACACACCATTGGTGCCCGACACTCTTTCGCAAAGTGCCCAAACCCAAAACAGTTTAGGCACTGCACCGCCGACAAATCCCGACGCCCCGGTTGTTCGGCCGTATCTCGCCCCGTCTCATTTGGCCTACCCATCTCCCTTTCCCTAGCGGCCGCCTGGAATCTGGGTCGGATCTCTCGCGGTCGCGTTTCCGCATGACGAGGGGTTGAAAACCCCCGAGCACCCCCTTCCCCCGAGTCAACTCTTAGGGCTTGTACCCCTCGCCCCACACTACTCAATATTTGCTGGTGGAGCTCTTCCTGCTCCGCCAACTCACACGCCCCTTCTAATGTCAATCCCGGTCCCTCCCGCATGAACGCCACCCCAATGTTTTTCAATAAGTCCCGTCGTAGTCCCATTTTAAATTGCTCCAACATTAACTGTTCGTTCTTCTTTTTAATTCCCGGCACTTCTGTAGCTTCTGCCCCTGCCAAGTCCTCCTCTAACACTTCTTGTCCCGCCAACTTAATCCTAATCACAAATTCCCGCACTGACTCCTTACTTTGCTGAATTGTCCCCGCTAGTTTATAATACCCCGACCCTGGCACTCTTTTTGGCCTAAACATTTTAATTAACTTATCCTTAAACTCCCCATAACTTAGTTCATCTAACCCCGGCTCACTTTTAAAATATTTATACGCTTCCCCACTTAGTTTACATTTTACCACCATTAAAATTTGGTCCTCCGTTAAATTGTCCATCCTTGCCCTTCTTTCGAGTTTATCAAAATACTCCCGCACATTTTCCCTCCCCGTCAAATTGTCCATTGCGTTGGCCAGATAGTTTAAACTCACCCGCGGAGCTTCAATGTTTATCACCGGCTGCTCCATTTTATAAAACCTCCCCAATCTAAATACACAAAATATCACCACAATGAAAGTACAACAAAGTAGTATTGTCCACATGTGCAATATGAAATAAAAGAAAAATTACATTATAATAAAATTATTTTGTTTCCCATTTTACCTGAACGGAGTATATGTTGGCACAGGGTATAATATTTCAAAATATGTTACATGATGTTGTTGATATGTGATAAGATGTGTGTTTACTTTGTGAAGTATTTTTATGCCCAATGTGTATGTAAAGTCTATTGCCCTTGTATGTACCCAATATGTGTATATATGTGTGTATGTGTCCCTGGCCTATATGTATACTGTATAAATCAGCTGTTTAATCAACAATGACCAATAAAATCAATAATTACACATAAATAAATGGTAACCGCAACAATGAACCCTTAAATACTGCAGCAATTACCTGTAAATAACCCAAAATATACCCTCCAAAAATTTATATTAAGAAAAATATAAAAATTGAATAAAATATAATTGTTAATAAATGCAATAATATTAAATACAATTTTAAACCAAAATGTCTACAGTTTACTTTAAAATATCATATACCCAACAATAGAAATCATATACATATACAACAATTATAATTGTTACCCCCCAACAATTAAAATATGTACCCAACAATACAGTCGAGTATGCAACAATCAAAAATTCTCAACAATTAACTCAATAATTAATTATATTTATCCCAGATGAACCACTAAAATGTAATTACATCACTTTTATGTTAAAAATTGACCGAAAACAAAAATTTTTTTTTCTAAAAATTATTTAATTTTTTCCCAAAATGACCAATTTTCGCCAGAAAATTTCCTACTTTTATCCCACCGCTGCCACCACAATGTTACCGCGCCCCGTAGTTAACCATATGTATATGGAAAACCAAGGAACGGCGAATTATATTATTTACTCGACACACGGGTAGCGTAAATTTTCATGTGCCGAATATAGAAGCAGGGGTTCGAACTCCTGCCAAGGTTAATCCGTAAGGATTAATTGGCGATAAAAGTGGATTTTCTGGCTGAAATAAAAGATCTAAAATTTACTGAAATAAAACAACCGAAATTCCTTTTTCTTCTAATTTATTTTAACCCGTCTAATATATAAAATTTATACAAACTATTTAGCCCAGCTTATACAGAAACTAATATAACCCGCCTTAAAAATGATACAAAAACCCAATAAAATTTCATTAAACTTCAAACATCATTTACGAACCCATTGTTACATCCAACTATCAAAATATTCAGTTACGCTTCATAAATAAATTTTAACCCTTTGTACCCGCTGTTTTCCCGAAATTATTGATATTTTCACAATCAGTTCCAGAAAGTTGATGTTTGAGGTTTTAGTTAAAAAGAATATGAACCAAAAAATATATTACAAAATTTTAGGTACTCACCAAATTCTCCTTATAATATAAAACAATAAAACTTACACAGCTAGTTTTTACAAAACTACACTTTCTTGCTACAAAGTACTTAACACTAACTTACACAAGTTTACAACCCTAAAAGTTTACAATAATCCACAAATGTCCCGGTTAAATAGTCAAAATTACCCAAATTCTCTCAATCAACCCAATCCACAAATCCCACACAAAATCCCAAATCACCCAACTATACAACAAAGCCCTTAATACAAATTTATTAAACAATCAAAACCCACGAACCGACTTCTTTACTCTCTGAAATTCCGTGAACGACTTTTTTAACCGTTTTGATTTTCAATTTGGCTTGGCTTCTACATACCCTTTACCTCATACCCCTCTGGTCTATAAATTTATTCTAGAAAGTTCCATAGCAAAAAATCCTTATCAGCAATTAATTATTTCTCGTTAATTTATTAATTATTATTTATCGCCAACGGTTTTTGTCGCCCGGATGTTTATAGTCTAAACATGTTCGTTACTTAAGAAATTTATTTAACTTACGCCGTTACTTCGATGAATGGACCCTTTTGTTTATACAAGTATTTAGTAATTATTTATTTATGCAAGTGTTCATTAGATTAGAATATGTATCTACGCATTACTTTAATAAAACTTACAATTCGATTCAAACTTTTTAATTTGGAATTATTTCTATTCCCATATAAAATAAATTTAAATTTAAAAAAATTATTTAAATTTTGAATAATAAACCCGGCTTGTAACAACATCGTTAACGGTGCAAAGAATGAACAAGAAGCCATCCAATTTTAAAATGAATTAGTTTCATTATTAAAATTAGGAAGTTTTGAATTAAGAAAATTCTCCAGTAACAGTGCTCAAGTGCTTCAAAGCATACCATATACTCACAAAGAAAAATTATTTTCATTTGAAATTTTTGAAAACAACCAACAATGCTCATCATATGTCAAAGTTTTAGGACTTCAGTACAACCTAATTAAAGATATATTTTGTTATAAGGTTCTGTCATGTAATATCATTTACAACAAACGAGCTGTACTTTCCACAATAGCCAGAATTTACGATCTCAATGGCTATTTGTGTCCAGTCTTAACTTGGGCAAAAATATTTATGCAGCATCTGTGGGTGCTAGGGTTAGATTGGGACGAGACTTTTGATCAAAAATTACAAACTCAGTGGTATTCATTTATATCACAATTACAAGTTCTTGAAATATTGGAAATTCCACGTTTCATTCTCAAGAATATACAGGGTGATCCGGAAATCATAGGATTCTGTGATGCATCTTCTCAAGCTTATTGTGCTGCAGTTTATCTCAGAATTCCCATTTCAAATTCTGAATTTTCATGTCGACTTTTGAAAGCAAAAAGTAGAGTAGCTCCACTCAAAATAAAAAGTATTCCAAAGTTAGAGTTATGCGGTGCATTAATGCTCTCACGTTTACTTAAATCTATCGAAGATTTTCTTATTAAAATACAAGTTAATACGATTTATTTGTTCACAGATTCTAAAATTATACTTTCTAGGCTTCGTACTCCTCCTCATATACTTAAAACATTTGTTGCTAATAGAGTGGTAGAAATTTTAGAATTAACCTCACCTCATGTTTGGTATCACATATCATCAGACTTGAATAGTGCAGATAATGGTTCACGCGGATTATTACCGTCACAGTTATTAAATAATAAGTTGTGGTGGAGTGGGCCACAATTTCTTATCTCGAATAATACATTCCCCAAAACTTGCCGTGATTACATTCCATTTGAAGAATTGCCAGAAATAAAAACTACAATGCCGCTCATTTCTCACTGCACAGTATTAGAATCTACTTCAGACAATTATATTTTAGAAGTTATGAAAAGATATTCATCATTTTTACGTTTGCAAAGGGTTATCAAAAGTATCATTAACAATATCAGAAACGTAGATAAAAGAATTTCGGGTCAACTTAATGTGTCAGAGTATTCCAATGCCATACATGTTTGTGTACGTATTGTGCAACAAGCTCATTTCCAAAATGATATTAAGGCCATTGAGCAAGGTCGTGAAGTCTCAAAACTCTTACGTCGTCTCTCACCATTTATAAAGTCAGGACTTCTAAGGGCGGGCGGTAGATTAAAAAATTCACCGCTACCCGAATCTTCAAAACATCCGCTTATCTTACCGAAAGTTTCTCATCTTAGTAATCTCATTTGTGATTATTATCATCACATATCTCTTCATGGAGGTATTCAACTCACTCATTCCCTCATACGTAAACAATTTTGGATAATTTCTGGACGTAGTTTGCTTAGTAAAAGGATAGGCAAATGTATCGTTTGTTATAAATTCAACGCACCAATGTTACAACCCATAATGGCCGATTTACCGTCAATTCGTTTTTCTCAAATTCGAGCTTTTCTCAATGTAGGTACCGATTTCGCAGGTCCTTTTCTTCTCAAAGAAAGCAAAAGACGAAATGCTCGTAGTACAAAATGTTATATTTGTATTTTTGTATGTTTAAGTGTAAAAGCAATACATATCGAGCTTGTGACAGAACTCAGTACTTCAGCATTTCTAGCGGCTTTAGACCGTTTCATTGCACGTCGTGGTTTACCCCGAAACATTTTTTCCGATAACGGAAAAAACTACACAAGCGCATATAGAGAAATTCAAGACATTTATAATCATCTGGAATCTTCTCAAAATTATATACAAAGTTATTTGCATTCTCAACATATTACTTGGCATTTTAATCCACCATATTAAATTCCAGTCTTAAATTCCAGACCTCTGTATGAAATGTCAAATGATATCAATGATTCAACGAACTATTTGACGCCTGGACATTTTATTATCGGTTCACCTCTTATAGCTAGACCCGAGATCAATTTGATAGAACCAGAAATTAAAATTCATGATCGCTGGAGATTACTCAATCAATCCTTACAAGCTTTTTGGAAATCTTGGTCAAATGACTATTTGCATTCACTCATATCACGTCCTAAATGGTACGCACAAACTCAATCCTTAAAGGAGGGAGACTTAGTTTTATTACCAAAATTTAAAACATCTCTTCTTCAGTGGCCATTGAGAAGAGTCATAAAAACTTTTCCAGGTCAAGATAACCAAATACGTGTCATTAATATACGCACTACAAAAGGAATTGTTAAACGACCTGTCAATAAGGTCGTTCCACTTCCACTGGAATGAATCATACATTTAAAATTCACTCCAGTACACGCTTAAATCTCAGCTTCTCAGTTATTTTTTACATAAAAAAACAATTTTTAGTGAAGTGCATATCAATTATAATTACACTGAATTTCTCAATTTAAAAACAGTGATAATTTTCAAAGGAAATTTGCTTCAACAAAACCGGTGAGTTTCCAGTTATTTTCCTTTTCACATGGTTTTTTACTCAGATGTTTCTACAGTGACTTTATAATATACTTGATAACAGTGTGGCCATTAGTAGGTCTAGTTTTTTATTGGTTGACGCCATTAACAGGCCAAATGCATTGAATTTGTATACCTTGTTTATTCTGTTACTACGGTTACTCACTTCAAATTTGGCCTGAATATGGCGGATATGGTTCCAATGGCCACACTGTTATAAAGAATATTATACAGTCACTGTAGATTTTTCATAAGTTTTGAACACCATTAATACCTCCACCAGCACCTTAGAGGTGTGGAGAAGAGTGAGGGCCATTACTGGGAAATCCTCCCGTTCACCTATGCCCTTCCTTCTCATCGTCGACGGTCGGAACATCACCGAACGCGCAGAAATAGCTAATTGTTTAGCTAAGCACTTTGAGCGCGTCAGTGGCTCCCAGAATTATGACCCGGACTTCCTGCGGATCAAGATCGAACATAAACAAAATGATCTTGATTTTGTCTCAGATGAATCCCTCCAGTATAACCAACCGTTTTCTATGCAAGAATTACTGCAGGCACTTCGGGGACCTGGGGACACCTCCCCTGGACCTGATAAGATCCCCTACGCCATGATCCGGAAACTGCCTTATCATGGTAACTGTAGGTTACTGGATCTTTACAACGAAATTTTTAGGCAAGGCGTTTACCCTCCGCAGTGGCGGGAAGCAACCATCATTCCGCTGCTAAAAGAGGGTAAAGATTCATCGCAACTAACGAGCTACCGTCCAATACCCTTGACTTGCTGTTTCAGCAAGGTATTGGAAAAAATGGTGAGCAACCGTCTCGTCCGGTGGCTGGAATCCCACAACCTTATACCTAAACATCAATGTGGATTCCGCCGATACCATTCGACTACGGACCATCTTGTTCGCCTCGAGAATGCCATTCAAGACGCCTTTCTCCAACGAAAACACCTTGTGGCCGTGTTTTTCGATTTGGAGAAAGCTTATGATATGACCTGGAGGTAGGGCATTCTCAAGAAGCTGCACGACTGGGGTTTAAGAGGTAACCTCCCTCAGTTCGTAAAAAGTTTTCTGACTGACCGTTCTTTTCGTGTCCGGGTAGGTGACACTACGTCTGAGGCCCACTCCCAGGAAAATGCTGTTCCTCTAGGGTCCACCAATAGTGTCACCTTGTTTTCCATCGCAGTCAGTCATATTGCAGCTTCAGCCCCAATTCGTCGTTGCTTGTACGTTGATGACCTCACAATCTTCTATGCAGCAGATTCTATCGAGGATATCCAACAACTGCTGCAACAAGGCATCAACGAAGTTGTGACTTCTGCAGAAGCTCTTGGTTTTCGTTTCTCACCACAAAAAAACAACGATGGTTCACTTCTGCAGAAAGCGCAACGCACATCCGGATCCTGTCCTCACTTTAAAAGGATCCAATCTCCAGTGCGTTGATAGCGTCAGGTTTCTAGGACTCATATTGGACAAACAACTAACATGGCGTCCACACCTCCAAGCCTTAGCTGCGAGTTGTCGCAGGACAATAAACCTGCTTAAGTGCTTGGCTGGTGCATCGTAGGGGGCGAGCCGGGAGTCGTTGCTTCGCCTGTATCAATCGCTAGTTCTGACTAGGATTGATTACGGCAGCATTGCTTACTCCTCTGCCCGGGCGTCTGTGCTTCTACTCCTAGATCCTGGTCACCATGCAGGCATACGACTGGCTACGGGAGCATTTCGAACGAGCCCTTCTATGAGCCTCTGCGTAGAGCCGGGTCTCCCACCGCTGCGACTGAGACGTGAACGTCTCTTGCTCAATTATGCGGCGGGGGTATATGCAACACCTACGCATATTAATCACCCGACTCTGTTCAGATACCGTTTACAGGGGCTCTATGGTCGGCGTCCCACCATAAGTCGACCAGTGGCCGTTCGAACGCAGGAGTTACTAGAGAGTCTACACTTACAGTTCGCCAAGGTACTTCCTAAACGTCCTATGGAAGTACCTCCTTGGCTGATTCTTAACGTAAGGTGTCGTTTCGACCTGACTGGTCTCAACAAGGAGGAGACCAGTTCATTCGAATATCGATCCCGCTTCTACGAGATCATTAGCGAACTTGACTCTCTCTGCATATACACAGATGGCTCAAAAACAGCTACGGGTGTTGGAAGTGCCATCGTTATGCCACTAAGGGCCTTTTACACCCTTAGTGGTACTGTTGTTATTTATACTTTGTTATCTGTTTTCGTTATTGTTTTTTAATGATGTGCCACCGAAGGCCTTTTACACCCTAGGTAGCACATCAATTGTTTTTTACTATCTGTGATATTTTGCTATGCCGCTGTGGGCCTGTTGTTATGGCTCCACAGCGGTATTGTTTTAACTCCTTATTGTTTCACTGGTCGGCCTGTGGCCTCCCAGTGGCGCAATAAGTTTTATCTGTGATTTTACTGTGATTGTTGCTGTGATATTAGTGTATTTCTAGTCGGTTCTCTCCACCCCGAGGCCCTTTACACCTCGGGGGGAGTCCCAGCGATGGCCTCCAGACCTTGGTGACCGGACGCTCTGTCTACTACTTATCGTACCGTCACCAAGGACTGTCCGCTCTTTTTAAGCCCTGGGATGGCAGGGCTCATCGTTGGTTTTTATATATGTATGTTTGTCCGTTGTCTAGTGCATTTATGTGTCCCTGTCTTTACGTGTTGTTTTTGTTTATATCTCTCGTTTCGGCGGCGCATGCCCTTAGTTGGCGATACCGCCGGGTACTGCTGACCACGCCATCCACCGGCAGCAGTACCCCAATTTTAATTTAAAATAATAATAATAATAATGATAATAATAATGATAATAATAATAATAATATAATAATATCAAGATCTAATACATGAACTGCGACAACTGTACCCGGGCTATACTATCCGCTTGGTCGTACTTATAATCGGATGTCTGGGGGGTATGCATAACTCCTTTGTGCGCAATCTTAACATCATGCCGGCTTGTAGATCTCACGCCAACATGTTAGCGGTGTCAATGCAAAAAGCAGTTATTATCGGGACGCTCCGCACGCTCCGGTCGCACGAGACGACTTTCTCCGGGAGTTCATGAACACCTTTGAACGCCCATGCCTCGTTTAGAGCGGGTCCTCGAACATCCATTGGACCTGCCCTCGAATCTCCCACTGCCATGGTTTTGCAGCGAGGTTCGGGGATTTATTAGGTAGGGAAGACCAGGAAGGGGATGCTGTATGACGGACATTACGTACCTGACCTAGAAGTACCTGACCTGGTACGCTGCACGGACACTTTTCCCTCCGCCTGGGGGTTTTTGAAGTGCAGTCGCGTTTTTCGTTAATTTTTCACGATAATATAATAATAATAATAATAATAATAATAATAATAAACGTAAAATAGAAAGACACATCCACACACATACACAAACACACACACAAACACAAACAGTCCTTTCCGTTCCCTCTGTCCCTACTCCTACCTACAATCTGAGGACACGAAAACGAACTAGGCTTTCACAGCCCTCTTCTGTCATTGAGCCAACATCTACGCTCCCACAAAAGTCTCGCCGTACGACCCAGTGTACACCAAAATAGACGCATAACACCTCGTTTCAAGTAGCAATAACAACAATACAGGGAGTGATGTGACAAACCCGTCCGTGAATGTACTACGGTACTTTTACGGATTGGTTTGGCACATTACCCTTCCACAGAGCCTAATACCTTGCATAATGCCGGTATAGGTGAATGTTACCCAGTACTGTCCTACTGAGTAGTGAGCGCCAGGTTGGCGTAAAAGTCTATAATAATAATAATAATAATAATGCCCTGGGATGGCAGGGCCCATCGTTGGATTTTTATTTGTGTATGTTTGTCCGTTGTCTACTGCATTTATGTGTCCCTGTCTTTACGTGTTGTTTTTATTTTTTCTACCGTGTTTGGCGACGCATACCCTTAGTAGGCGATGCCGCCGGGTGCTGCTGACCGCGCCATCCACCGCAGCAGTACCCCAATTTTAACCAAAAAAAAAAAAAAAAATAATTTATTACTTAATAAATTTTTACAATTTATAAGATCGTCAAATATTCATCAATACTATATAATATGATTTATCCAACAAAAATTGTTTTGTGGAAGCCTTGAACCCTCTCAATAGGAGGTCTCTTATGTCCTTTGAACATTTGTTGTAAAATTTCAAAGCCAGATAATTGATCGATTGTTGAGTACGATTTAGTCTATGAGAAGGTATACTTATCAAACAACTGCCTCTAGTATTGTACTCATGATGGTCCGAATTTAATGTCAAATCATGAATATTCTTTTTCACATAAACAGTTGTAGATGAAAACTGATGGGACTGTTAAAATTTTGAATTTATTAAAGTGTTCTCTACAAGAATCAGTGCATTTAATATTGGCTAAAAGTCGCACGACTTTCTTTTGAATAATAAATATTCTTTTTAACCGTTTACTGTTTCCCCATAATAGAATTCCATACGAGATCATGCTGTAGAAATTAGAATGTAATGACTGTTTCAAGTGACGAGAATTTTATTAAGTTTTCTAATTTGATATATATGTTAATAATAATATATAATAACATATGTTTAGCCTTTTTGGTAAGTAATCTATATGGTCGTTCCAAGGTAAGTTCGAATCTATTATAATTCCCAAGAAGTATACAGAGGACTTTTGTTGGAATTTTGAGTTAAAAGATATAATTTGTGTTTTATCTTCATTCATTTTTTGTTTATTATCAGAGAACCATATTTTAGCCATGTCCAAAGTTTCATCATTCAATAATTCAATTTGAATTTCGTTTAAATTTTTATTTAAGTAGGTAGTATCATCTGCAAACAGTGCAACCTTATGTGTCGGTAAACAGGCAGGTAAGTCATTAATATAAATTATGAAAAATATAGTGCCAAGAATGGATCCTTGAGGAACACCACATCTAAGGTGTTCCAGACTAGAATACCTGGATTTGAACGATACAACTTGTTGCCTGTTTATTAAATACGAAAAAATGTTTAGTGTGTCCCCTCTAACACCATAGAATTCCAATTTATCCAGTAAATACAGATGATTAACACAATCAAATGCCCTACGTAAATCAATTAAAGACATACTACAAATTTCACCATTGTCAATCCCTTCAAATATTTCTTCAACAATACTAATTACTGCATGGATAGTAGACATATTTTTACGGTAACCAAACTGAAAATTAGAAAACAAGTTTCTTTTTTCAAAATAATTAACAATTGAATGCTCTAGATATTTTTCAAAAATTTTTGATAGTAGGTATGGGTAAAACAGAATTTGGACGAAAATTATTAATATCATTTTGGTCGCCTTTCTTATGGACTGGAATTACTTTAGCAATTTTTAGTTGTTTTGGAAATATTCTTTCATCAATACGTTTATTAATTACATAAGTTAATGGTATTGCTATATTCTCTTTTACTATGATTTTACCATTCATACCATAGATATCAGAACTACTTGAGTTTTCCAAACTTTCTATATATTTTACTGTCTCCTCCACTGTAATTGTTTTTCACAGAAGAGTTTAGTGGACTTAAATTTGGTTGCAAATCCAAGTAATGTCTACATTTACCGGTATCATCTGATATACTATTATTGATTTAAGTTGCTACATTAACAAAAAAATTATTAAATTCTTGCGCATCTATTTCACAATTTATATTATTTTTCCTGCTTTTTAATTCAGAATTTATAACTTTCCAAACTGCTTGGGTTTTATTTGTAGAATTCAATATATAATCTGAGTTTGCCTTACTTTTTGCTATTCTAATACATTTTCTGTAATAACTACGATATATTTTGAATACTTCAAAAGTTTTAACACTTTTTATAGAATTTGCTATAGTAGAAATAACAGTCAGTTCATCTCGTATAGTAGCTAATTCACTAGTATACCACTGTGAATTCTTTTTATAATCATTGAGTAAAATTTGTTTTTCGGGAAAATACAAATCGAATAAATTATAAAATTGGTTAAAAAAGGCATGAAAGCAACTTTGAGCCTCAGATATTGAATATAAAAATGACCAATCAACATTCATTAAGTCACAGTTGAAGTTATTTAATTTTTTATCAGTAATTATTCTTGACTTGGTAACACTATCGTCTTATCTAATAATTGAGTAAGAAATCTGGCCGATTATACCTGAATGATCAGATAAACCATCATGAGAGACTCTAAACTGATATTTATTTGGATATCCTAAGTTAGTAATTACATTATCAATAGAGCTACCGCTGAATCTTGTAGGCTCATTGATAGTAAAATATAAGTTTGATGAATTGAGAATATCAAAAAATTGTCTTTTGTCACTACCAGTTAGATTTAAAATGTTAATATTAAAATATCCACAGATTACAATCTTTTTGTCAAAATTTACTAATATATCTAAAGCTATGTTTAATTTTTCCTCATTGAGAAAATCCAAGGCTTCAATTTTTTTATACAGCAGATTATTTTTTACATAATTTGCAACCCCACCATGTCTAAATACAGTCCTAAAAAAGGCATTAGCAACATTAAAATTTGAGGAAATATTAGTAGAATTATTTAATTTTAACCATTGTTCAGTTACACATAAAACATTAATATTATATTTTTTTATTAAAAGTTCAATTTCTTCGATTTTATTGGATATACCTTGTATGTTGATATAATATAAATTGACGACCACTTCATCATTTTGGTTTAAGCACACCTGCTGACTTCCGAAAGAACCTGAATCTCTTAACTATTGTTCCAGCTGGCCAAGCATTTTTATCATATAAATTTTGCTTTAGTGCCACAGGTGCAGTTACTTTAAAGCTTGCATTTAATCCCTTACTATCCAGTTTTTCTACTGTAAACTTTCGTTGTGGAAATAGATCAGTCAGATGATTTATGACGTTGTCTTCCGTAGTTTCTGAATCTAAGCGACCCAAATACAAATAGATTTTTTGTTCAGCTGCGGTAATAAAACTATTTTTATTTGTGTTATTTCCTACAATGACATTTTTCTTATCAACATTATGCAAATTTTTATTAATTTCAGTTTGTTTATAATCACTATTTGAATTGTCACTAGAATTTTGTTTATTTCGATGTAAATTTTGTGACAAATGACTATTCTTTTGTTGTTGTGCAAAATTAACTAGTTTATTACTTGTATGACTTGTTATATTGATATTTGTAACCAACACATTTCCATTATTGTTTGATGTTTTAATATCACAATTTTTATTATTTCGATTTAAAATTTTTAACTTATCTTCTAGAAAAGATATTTTGTCTTTAAGTAAATTATTGCAATTTTGTAGTATAAGATTTTTGTCTTTTAATTCAAGTATTAGTTCATTTTTATAAAAATTTGTTTCGTTTTTATGTTTATCCATAATGGTATCTTTAGATGACTCACACACTGTCAAAACAGGCAATGGATCATGATACTGTTCCGATTCTTCATTGATTAATTGATTAGCACTAAATATAGCATTTAAATAATTAATTAATAACACATTAGATATATCTTTAGGTACTTTTTTTGTTATTAAAATTTCAATTAATTCACATTTTCTTAATTTATTAAGTTCAACAGTTACTTGTGACAAATCAAGGTTCGCCATGTTGAATACTTAATGCCATAGGTATTAGGTATAGCAAAAAATTGTAACAAAAAGAAAAAAAGATTCGAGATTTAAGAAAAAGTATTTTGTTTAAAATACTTGTTTGATTTTTTCAAGGCGAGTACTTATTACGATTTCTATTTACCAGATTCTACAAAACAATAAAAAAAATCATTTGTAACATTATTGTCAAACGTCATTTTATTTTGAAATTTTCCAAAAAAATATCATAAAAGTTACCTCTTATATATGATTTTTTTTGAGGTTAATGAGGTGAATGATATGAGGTTAATTATTGAACTATATTCTATTTTCAGACATTTTTGAGGTAAAATGAGCAGATATATGCCTTTCATTAAATAAATCTCAATTTTTCAATATATTTTCTATACATTTTAAAATAGTACGACGCCCTGATAAATTGTAAATATTAAATAATCATTTGATACAAGCGGCTATACTTTTAGCTCGAAGTAAATTAGACGACGAAGATTTTCTGCTGTAAAGAATAAAATTCAAAAAGAAAATAATAAATTAGTGAAAAAAAATAAAATAATTTACCCTTAAATTACCTTTCGAATACAATGGAGTATTTGACAGTTTTTTAAAATCCATCTTAGTGTGTTTATTACTTCTTACTAAACTCATAACACGCATTTTTAAATTATTTTGTACTATATTTTTAATAAAAATCACGGATCAAATTTCAGTTTTTAAAAAGATCGCCAAAACCATGCTTTCTGTGACGTCAAATCGTATGCGTCATTGGCTCTAAAACATTGAGTAGTAGTAGTAGGTCTAGTAATGAAAATTAATTAAAAAATTTTTTCATAGTTGCCAAAAAAGTAAACAGTTTTTTTCCTAACTACAAATATAATACCTACATATTCGAACGAGCTTGTGACGTAAGCTGCTTTTGCTTGATGTTTTTGATTACGTCATTTTTAACGTAAATTTTGTAATTTTATTTAATCAAAATTTTTATATTTTTGAATGAAATAACTTGTAAAAAAGCAATATTCAGTATCATTATGATTCGAACAATTATTTAAAAATCAAAATAGATATTTTTTCAACTACTGTCAAATACCCCATTGTTGTAAGTACTTATATAAACTGTAAAAATTTTATTACAATTTTTTAGAAAAACTGTAACTTAACGTAATTTAACTCTTTTTAAATGATTCGCGTTAAAATTTTGTAATATTTTCACAACAAAATGACAGAATATGCCAAAATAATTGTTTTTAACAAAAAAAAAAATGAATATACAAAATTATTTAAGATAAGAATGCTATGTTTATACGTTCCAATCATAACTGTATTATCAATCAGGCAGAAAACGTAAAAATATTATTGTTTCAATATGCCTACGTAATTTCTATGCGATTGTAGCAAACTCTTATTAATTTTAGTAAGGTATAAACATAATCTAAAATCTGACCATATCACATAAAACAAATTTTCTTGAAAAATTTTCTAAAAAAAATTGGAATAGATAGATTATAAAAACTTATTCAACGAGAGAAATAGAATATAACTGAATCGTTAAACTGGATTAAAAAAAATCGTGACACGTCACCTATAAACCCGTTTTATTCAAAAGTAGCTTCGCAAAACATGAGACAGAAAAAAAAGACTGTGAGTGCAAGTGAAATGGAGAACAACATATTTCCTAGTTTTTCTCGAAAAGTAATTAACCTAGGGGAATGGTTTAAAAACATTTTTTACGTAATTTGCCTCGTCCTTTCAACTACTGTAAAAAAATTTGAAAAGTTGCTTATTTCTAGCAAAAAACTCAGTTTTTTGACAAAAAATGCCCGAAAAACCTACTTCTGGGCTTCTGACGTGTCTGGCTAACGAACTCGTCCAAAAGTTTTGAATGTCGAAACTTTTCACCAAATTTCATAAAAATTAAATGTTCCGTTCGAGAGTTATCGTGTTCATACAATATATATATATATATATATATATATATATATATATATATATATATATATATATATATATATATATATATATAAATTTTAGTGAATATCATTTTCGGATTCTGGGGACCTCAAAACATATTTCTGTTATCGTCCCTGGCTTAGGTCGCGTCATGACACCTACTGTAATAGCTGAAATTCTAATTCTGGAAATTTGCTAAAATGACGAGCAACATAACAAAACCGAATACAGGAATTTTTGCAAATTTTACAGAAGTGAAAAGAAATAAAACTATTCACTCTAGCTTCATGTACTTTTTTAAACTTTTGAGTACGGTTATAAACAGATACAGTAGAAATTTTTTAATATCCAAATTATATTCTTACCTCCATTTTTCGCCACAATTTAAACTTGTAAACTTAATGTACTTGACTTTATTTGGCGATAAAGTTTAATATTAAGACCAGCAAAAACCAAAAGAATTTTTAACAAATCTTAAGCATCGTGACCGATTTCGGTGTATCAAACACCATTCTCAAGACAAAAATTCAAAAATCCAATGAGAATAAAATAACAGAAAAGAAAACAAAAGAAAACCTTTTAGATCCAAACTAAAAGATTTTCTTTTCTTTTCTTTTCAACAAAAGAAAACGTTTTGGATCCAAACTAAAAGGTTTTCTTTTCTTTTCTGTTATTTTATTCTCATTGTATTTTTAAGTTCTTGTCTTAATAATGGTGTTTTGACACACCGAAACCGGTCGACATGCTTAAGATTTGTTAAAAATTCTTTTGGTTTTTGCTGGTCTTAATATTAAAATTTATTGCCAAATAAAGTCAAGTAAATGAAGTTTACAAGTTAATATCCAAATTTTGAAACTATCATCTTTCCACAAGTGAGAAGATAAGTGACTGTTGGGCACTTTGTTGTTTTCAACGCACTCGTTTTCTTCATCAACATCGTTAACCCTCTAATTATTAAAATTTTCGAGTATGTTTATGAGAGAGTATAGGTATATTTCTTCTATGCTATGCTTCTCCATTAGTGTGACTTTCGTCTCGCCTCGGTCGGTTTATGTTGACTCCCCATCCCAAAATGAACGATAAGAAGTTTCGCTACAAAAAAATAAAAATTTGTGGCATGGATATTAAGTAATTTGACCGACATAATAAAGAAATAATACTAACTTAAAAACCTCTTACAAATTAAAGATTTACCTAATTTTAATCCACAACTTTTTCTTATGTTGGATTTGTTTTAGCAATACTTAAATCGATGAAAATGCTGAACCGAAGAAGAACGTCACTTTGATTTGCTAGTGAATCTATCAAGTTTTGTTGTGGTGCTCCTCATTATTATTATCATACATACATATATTTAGTAAACTACTTTACATCTGTTTATTTGGTTGCAATAAATATTTATATTTATAATTTGAACATGCACTAAATTATACATAAACATAATTTATCAATTTTGAAAATCATCTCGTGTACGGCGGAAACCTCAATGAAGCTAAACTGTATGCACATAAAATATGCAGTGCACATAATAATGTTTATGTATCCTATTATTTATTATATATGTGTTTTATTAGATGGCAAAAAAAAAATTATTTCACAAAATGTTCTCGCATTACATACAATGGCATATGTAGATGTATATGTGTGTGCAAATTATGTTTGAACACAACATAACCCTCGCAATGGGACACGTTCGCGGAACTATTGACAATAATCAGGTTTTGTATGCAACTTTTACGGATACATTCCCGGAAAATGACTGACCAACCATGTCATATGTTCATGCTATTCACCATATTTTATAATGTTATATTAATAATAATAATAATAATAATAATAAATCTTTATTCCACAAAATACACTTGAGTACATAGAATGCGTCAATAGAATAATATTATTTACAAAATTTGTACAAAATTTGATTATTCCCATTCAACAAATTCTTTTAACGTATAATGATTTTTGCTGAGCAAATAAGTTTGCAGTTCGCGTTTAAATCTTAAGATATTCAGATCTTTTATGCTATTTGGAAATTGATTATAAATTCTTATACACATATTTAATACACCTTTATCTGTATATGTTCGTTTAGTTTGCATTGTAACAAGGTTTTTAGCATTTCTAGTATTGTAATTATGTTCATTTTGATAATTATTGAAAAAATTTATATTGCGTTTTACAAATAATGCACACTCCATAATATAAATATCCACAACTGTTAAAATTTTCAACTTTGCAAAAAGTGATTTTGCATGTTCAGTTGGATTTGAATTTGTCATTATTCCGACACATCGTTTTTGTATTTTTAATTCAATATTAACAGAATTCCCCCAAAAGAGAATTCCATATTTTAAATGTGAATGTATATGGGCATAATATACTTGAAGTAATGCCTCTGAAGATATAATGCTTTTAAATTTACACAAAGTGTAACTGAGTTTGGGCAGTTTCTTTGATAGTTGATCTACATGTACTTTACCACTTAAATTGCTATCAAATATATGCCTAAAAATTTTATATGTTCAATAATTTTGATATTTGTATTTGAATTATCTAATGTAATCGTATCAATATTATTCGCATCGTATCAATAATCAGAACACAATGCGTATGTTTTTCCGATATTTAATTTTAGACTATTATCCTAAAACCATTTTTACAATGTTGAAAATGAAGCCCTTATATCATTCGCAAGCATAATAAGATCTTTGTTATGAAAAAATATTGATGTATCATCAGCAAAAAGGACTGCTTTCTTGTTAATTACATTAGTTATGTCGTTAACGTATATAACAAATAATAATGGACCTAAAACTGATCCCTGTGGAATTTCTCTTAAAACTTTTTTGTAACTCGAATAAATATCTACACTTTGTTTTCCACAACATAAGTAACTTTGACACACTGTTCTCTCATTGAGATAAGATTCAATTAAATTCAACGCTATACCTCTTATACCGTAGAATTCCAATTTATGTATGAGTAAAGTTGGGTCTATACAATCAAAAGCTTTACTAAGATCCAAAAATACAGCTATCGTCGTTTCATCATTGTTCAAAGCATCGAATATTTCAACAAATGCCTTAAATATTACTTGATCTATGGACCTTCCTTTTACAAAACCGTATTGTTCAGGAACAATTACATTATGCTTTTCAAAAAATTGTATCAGTCTATTGTAAATAACATTTTTAAAAACTTTTGAAAATGTTGATAAAATAGATATTGGCCTGTAATTGTTCAAATCTAAGGAATCTCCTTTTTTAAGTAACGGTGTTACAACAGTCTTTTTTGGATGTCAGGAAATGATCCTTGACATAACATCTTGTTGATTATATTTAACAATGATAAAATAATTATACCTCTTTTCAGATAAAATTGATCATGAGTTTTCGTTAAAAAATTAAATAATTCTTATATTCGAAACAAATCGATCTTCTATTCTTTTCTAAAAATAAACTGCAAATTTAAAATTTACATAAATGCAATAATAAAAGAGATAAAGCCAAGAAAACGGAAATTATTTAAATTCAAAGTTACGAAGCATGGTTAAATTTAACTGAAATAGACCATATATTTACACATTTTTAATAATAAAACAGGGAATTCCATC
This sequence comes from Brachynemurus nebulosus, assembly GCA_035578155.1. Lineage (NCBI taxonomy): Eukaryota > Metazoa > Arthropoda > Insecta > Neuroptera > Myrmeleontidae > Brachynemurus > Brachynemurus nebulosus. The sequence continues at coordinate 5,568,647 of JAPWDM010000020.1, read as the reverse complement.
CCAACCTGCGGATTTTGTATTCTTTAAACTTAAAATAATATTATAAAGTTCCGAATCGGTACAATGTCTAGCTGGCAAGTATTGTAAATTGATGCAAAATATGAATATGAATCCAGTAATCAAAAGCGCCTAAAAAAATTTCAAAAGAAAGAAGTCAGTTTCGTTCCACCCCTCTACATTTTACCCCTCTGCTTTATCTCCCTTATTATTGAGTTTTGGAAAAAAGTGTAGATGAAAAGATACCATTATTTTTGAACATACTATCAGCTCCAGCAATTACGGTACATAATTCTGGACCACCTATATATATATATATATATATATATATATATATATATATATATATATATATATATATATATATATATATATGTCGTGACCGAAACTTTAATGAAACTTATTAAACCCGGACGACACCGGAGATCCCGTTTGGAATGTTGAGGATCGCCACTTTGTTTTATCGAAAACGAAAGAAACGGAGCTTTGGCTTGAATTAAAGTCCTTATTGATTTACTTGTTCACTTTATTTAAATTTTATTTATTTTTATTAAGTTTTATTTACTTCAAAGATTTTATTTATTTATTTTTCGTTAACTTATAATTGTCTTGTTTGATGTGATTTGGTATTGATTAATAAAACGAAGTTCAAATTAAATTAATTTTATTAAAGTAAAATTATTATTACAACAATTAAAATAATTAAATAAAAAGATCTGAACATAACGACGAAAAGACTATCAAAATTTATTAAAATGGCCAAAACTGAAAATAATGAATTTACATCGAATTTATAATAATTTTTATGTTTAGGGTAAAAGACCCCATTGTCGATCGGGGTTATAAGTCCGAACAGTTTTGACATTTATATCTTAATGAAGTTATTTCTGAAAGAAACCTTTGATAAAAAAAATTATTATTAATAGAATGATTATTTTTCAATTTAAATTCACCTCACATTTAATGTCTCCTCACTTAATTTAAGAAATACATATATATATATATATATATATATATATATATATATATATATATATATATATATATATCGAAAAATTTTTGTTGAATTCGTGAATTTTTAATATGATGGATGATCATTATTCAAAACACATGAGATATAAATTGTAACATTTTTCACCGAATTTTTCAAGTTATTAGCATAATAAAAGTATACAAATAATTGTTATTAGTCCACTTAAGAGATTAGGATAGCTAAATTAAATTTTATATGCGTTAAATATTATTTGTATGACTGATTCTTCTTGGGATCTGAGTTTTACAGTTAGGTACCGCATTTTGAGAATTATATATTGCATATCTATTTTATAAACATTTTTAATTAATTTTTGGGTTTAAAACACTTAACTAACCGTTTTTATAATTTTACTTTAATATTTTATTTATTTCAGAACGTAAAATCAATTGAAAAATAATTAATATTGAATTAAAACTTCCAAATTGTTATTTATATAGGTATTATCAAATAAAAACGTCAAACATAATATGTATGATATGTATGTATTAGATCTGAAACGACACATACAGATACAATATAAACTTAATTTAACTGTTTAAAAATTCACAATGGTTAACGGCTAAGTCAGATCTTACACAATGTTTTTTTAAAACATCAGCAGAGAGCGAAACGAAATTGTGATTTTAGTGGTTTATTTTAAGATATATTTAAACCATTCTTGGCTTTTGCTTTGACGTTCTATGTTTCACTAGATGTCACTCTATGATAATACTCTATGACATAGAGCCTCACTTAGTAGTGGATAGAGTGTCAAAGTGGTTGGAAGAGAATGGTTCAAATATTCGATAGTAGAAGGTTTGTACTACTGTACGTCATGTACATTAATGCGCGATTTTTCATAGGGGTCAGTGTATTGATCTTTCAAAGGAGGTTAATATATTCTGTCCGCTTTTTCATAGACGTCAACAAATTATAAAACAAAAACATTAATAAATCAAAATTTTTGGGTTATATTTTCTTAAAAACATATCCATTGGATTAAAAAACTTGGTTTCATACTTATTAAGAAAAAAAAAATGGGTGTTTTGTTTATTTTTTAATTTTTTAAGCTAATTTAATGATACAGCTAAACATAGTGATCGGTCATCGGGTCTCTTACCCTAGTTAGCAAAACTTATTTAACAAAGATAGAATTTATTAGTCGAATTTTCTCCGAAAAATTAGACTTATACAGTCTATACGATAAGAGCTGCGAGAGGCGAGAGTAGGGGCGCTATCCGTTTTCGGACCCGTAGAACACGAATATGTAGAAAAAGCATGTCTGATATATATATATATATATATATATATATATATATATATATATATATATATATATATATATATATATATATATATATATTCCCGCCACCTTTTAATTTGTGTAGGGCCCCCCTGTGGAAGTTAAGAGATGAAATTTGGTAAATGGGGCTCATTTTCGAGGCACCTCATACTATCAAAGTGGGGTCAAATTTTGGGCAAATTTTTTTTTTGACCCTACCTTTAAGCGGGTGGTGGGGGGTAACAAAACAATAAAACTTTTCCAAGCCGGTTTTAAATAATGTTTCGATCAATTATCTACAACATATCCCAAATTCAGCTTCCTAGATTGATTTGGAGGGAGTAGGGAGGGGGAAAACGATTTTCGCTGGATCTAACACGCCCCCAGCCCCCCAGAATTAACGTAGAGGATTGAAATTTGGTGTGTTGATAGAGTTCATACCTAGGTTATGCTTTTTGGAGGTTTTAATATTTTACCCCCACCCCCCTCATTTTTAAGCTACAATTTCATGCTTTTTTGACGTTTTCGAAGATTGTACCACTCGCACAGGTCACCCAAATAAACCTAGAAGGCTGAAATTTTTTATTGGGATTGAGTTAGTGTCAAGGGGGTGCCTTTTGGGGGTCTCGAATTTCAAACCCTACCGCCACCATTTTTATACCCAAAAGAACATCATTTTTCTTGTTTTTTAACAGTTTCGTTCGGGTCAAAATCTCCCCAAATAAACCTAGAGGGCTGAAATTTTGTGTACAAGTTAAGTTAATGGCCAGCCACTGCCTTTTGGAGGTTTCAACTTTTAACCCTTACCCCCACGATTTTTACGCCAATATTTCCTTGATTTTTTTGCTTTTTTTCTAACACGTCTAGAAGCTTTCTAAGAAAACATGCAGAGCTGAAATTTTGTACGTGTATTGAGTTAGTATCCAGCTAGTGCCTTTTAGGGATTAAACATTACTTCTCCCCCCACTTCTCCCATTTTTACATCGGAATTCAGTGGTATTGTAAATATGTTTTAAATGAATTACTTTTATTCTAACACACAGTAGGCGAATAGTAATTTTAAAAAATTAAAAAAAAATGAATTTACTTTTTTAACAAAAGCTACATATAGGTAGTTGCATACATACATATTATATTACATATAGGTAATTCTATATGTATACATACATATAGGCTGACGAGCACCAAATCAGAGCAATTTACTACTTTAATTTTGTAAACTACTTTAATTAGAACTAAAGAAGTATTATACTATTTTAGTATTTTACTACATTAGTTTTGCTTGGAGAGTTCATTCACAGAATACTTCTTTAGTTTCAACTACTTTAGTTTTCTCCAAACACTCTTTTAGTTATTAGAAATGTGTGATGTAACATAAAAATTTTATCAGAAAAAGATGGAAATAATGATTTGGGTGGCATCCACTATAAACAAAAAATCTTTAGAGAAAAAATTTTTGGTTTCTTAGTTTCTTTTTTTTCTGAAAATTTTGAAAATTAATAAAAAAATTTTATCTCTTTAATTTTTTCTATATGGTGCGCATCCCCCCCCCCATTCTCAAATAAAAAGCTTGATTTCTTACACGCCTGTTTTTTCTAACTTGAGCAGTTCGTACTATAGACTCAAACGTATTATCTTCATTAAAAACACCATTCATATTGCCAAAATACAGTCAACACCGATTACTCGGTGCAGTAATGGGAGAACAAGGACGGACAAATCAAAATCATGGTTAATTCAAAATTAAACTGAAAAAAAATTTAGTCATAAAAAAGTTAATTAAAAAAATCAAAAAACCAGACTGCGTAAAAATCAGACTAAACGGTGGAAACAAGATGAAATAGAGGAAAAGAAAAATGAATAAGTAATAATTGTACCAAGTTAAATAAAAATATCTGATTCCTCTGACTGCTTTACTTTTTAATCAGTTTTCTTTTTCTCTACTTGAATTGTGTTTAAAAATTATTTAGAAGAAAAAATATATAGGTACGCATGCAGCGCGTGGGTTTTCACATTCAGCCTGGTTAATTTGCCCCCAAATAATTGGAAACTGACTATAATATTTAACATCATTTTATTATCATATTACCACATGTAATTAAAAAACCCCAAAAAATGTTCAATTACGAAAATAAACCGAAAAGAAGACACAAAAATGCACGTCACCAATGTTTTTTAAAGATACTCTTTTACATACTCCTGCTAGTGGGTAGGAGTATATTTTGGCTTTGTTTACTCTCTTACTTACTACTTTAGTATTATACTCCAGAGTGGTGCACACCAGCGATTGTTTACTCTCAAGAGAATATTTTGAATACTTCTTTAGTAAAATACTCCACAACTGAAAATACTACATTAGTATAGAAAGTAATTGAAATCGTCAATTTTTCACTCTTTTAGTAAAATACTAAGTTAGTTACAAAATCTCCTGGTTGGTGCTCGTCAGCCAATATTAAGTAGGAATTTTGGATTTTTATTATTTATAAAATAATTTTTATTTTTTATTTTTTTTTTTATTTTTTTTATCTTTATAAAGGCCTTCCAGTTTACTATTTAAGGTCCTTTTTTAATATTTAAAACTAAAACATAAAGGCAATTAGCGGATAAACATGGGCAGGAATGTCCTCGTACGAATTGTGTTGGTTTTTTTTCTGCTACCTGTTTTCGGCACAAAATTGAAATTTACTGAGATACAGCCCTTAAATACTTAAAACCTTTTTTTAAAGCCTCGATCAGCCGAACACTCATCACCAGTTTTGAAACCAACAAAATGACAATTCGGTTGCAGACTTTCAATCACATTTCGCTTGTAGACATTCAATACCGAAGATGAAGGGGAAAATTCGACTACCGTGATGGGGCCCCGCTGCTCCGGCGTTTTTTTTTATATTCAAATACATTGTATGAAATAGAAAATATATTTTATTTTAATATGTCTAGGGAACATCCGGTAGTTGGCTCGTGGATTATGCTGTTTTCTGCATTTTCACATCCTGTGTGTAGTTATGTTGCGTTGATCTCACGGTGATAGATTTTGTTGAAATTTGCAAATTTTATGTGTTGTGCATGGCACCACACTCCTCCCCCATTAGAAAGGTTCCTGCGGGACCTTAGAATTTGACTGGGCGAATGGGACGGCGTCCAGATACACATGATGCTGAAGTTTGGATTCTTCGGTCCTTCAAAAGTACTGTTTGGCTGCTGGGCTCGAAGACCACTTCGTGATTGTACGGATGGACTTGATTCCTCCGGTTCTCCCCGAATAGACAATTGTAAAAATTAAATGTGTTGCCTCCCGATTTGGTGCATGGGCATAGGCATTTGAATAAACTTGCTAGTAACGTCGCTATTACTTTGAATATTCCATATTTATAAAAGTAGTAAAGTAGTAGTACAGCTATGATTCCCGTACCAATGTAGCATAACCAGTTGTAAATGACGTTTTCGTACTTGATTATAAATGGTTTGTTTAACTGGCTTTGAAGATTTTCGTCCATCTTCTCCAATTGATGTTGAGTGTATTTGACTTCGTTGAGGTCCAGATTTGTTAATTTTATGGGCTTTAAGTATTGTGGTTTTAGGGCCTCTTCTTTTTGTAAATATTTGCAGCAATCATCTTCCAGGATGTCGACTGCTGGAATGTGTATGTAGACGGATAGGTTTTTGATTGACATTTCGGGCTGTAGTACGACGTTGTGTGTCATGAAGCGGCAGTTGTTTGGAATTTTGAGAAGTCCAATTCCATGTAGGCTTCTTTCTTCATCTGGATACTGTGTGCAGAGTACGGTTCCCTTTGTCGGTTTTGATAAGATGAACAACCATTGATTTTGGGATATTTGTTTCCAGACTTCGGACTGTGCGTATATGGTAGTTTTCTTGCATGACCTGGGAATGGATACTTCTTGAAGATCGAACATTTCTAATTCGCAAATGTTGTCGGTTCTTCTTTGTAGTGTGTCGATATTTTTACAAATGTAGACATCATTGACTAGTGTACACGGATCGAGCTGTTTTAAAGTAGTGAATTGTGACTTTCCTCTGCTGGATATTATGTAGGGAAAATCTATGGTAATATAGGATACTTGTGAGGAATTTTGTAATGGTGTTGGAAGTGGAAATGCTTGATATAAACTGTATTCAGTAATTTGCGCTATTGGAACTTTTAATAAAATTACTAAAATGTTATCAGTCATAAAAGCTTTAACTTTCATTAATTTATAATAATTTTCAATAGTCTCGGTGCTAACTTTAATTGGTAATTCAAGAGAAGAAATTTGACTTAATTCATTCATAAGATTTGTAGGAGTAATTATGTTGTAATCAATTATCCCGTGTCTTATTAATGTTAGTGTCATACTATAAGATTGTAATTGTTTTAGATTTAAATCATTTATTTGTTTTATTAGCAATAAATGGTCTAAAAGCTCGATTTCAAGTGAATTGCGATTAATTATGCTAGAAGAATTAGATATGTATTGATTAAAAGTTTTAATATTAATATTTAATTCTTGTTCCGCGTCTTGAATAGTATTTAATGTTTTACGAAGAATTTTTTCAACCTTCTCCCATTGGGAGAAGGTTGAAAAAATTCTTCGTGAAATTTATATATTTAATGTTTTATTTAAAGTATTCATTGTTTCTGATAGAATTTTTATTTGATCTTTCATTAATAGATGTGTTGTTTTCCTATCATTAATAATAGAATTTATCGAATTTGTATAGAATGTTCCGTCATCAGAATCCGGTGATCCGATAAGCCACTTTAATATTTTAGAACCTACATTTAAAAGTCCTCTTCGTCTACGTACGTGATGAGCTTGAATAGTTTTGATTAAAGTTTTTATTTCTTCCATTCGCTGTACTAATAATTTTTGTTGTAATTTACAAGTCCCGGCGTTGGAGTGATTATTTGGTATCATTTTGCAGAAAATGTATGATTTGTGGTAGTATTCTTGAGCCTTTTCTAAATTTTCTTCGAATGTAGTTGTATTGATGTAGTGCATTAGTGTGAATTTTTGGTTACATATTTTCGCGTCCCCTAGTTTCTTGAATAAAATTCCCGGCGAGGTGTTGATTTGTTTCACCTGTATTTCTGCCGTCGTTTGGTGTATAAGCAGTAGTATTGGTAACAACGTTAATAACTTCGCCATCTGAAACGTAAGGTTTCAGGTTATTTTCGTGGAATGTTTTATTTGTATTTCTATATCTAACTTTAACTGTATGGGTATCAGGATGGACAGATATGATTTTAAATGGACCTTTGTAGCGACAGGATAATTTCCCTGGAGCGGATTGGCCTTCTTTTACTAGAACGTATTCCCCTACTTGGAAGTTTCTTACTTTTGTTTGCTTGTCGTATTGAGCTTTATTTTTGATTTTGCTTTGTTTTAAATTTTCTCTTGCAGCTAATCGGAATTTCTTGATTTTCTCTTGCACTTCTTGTGATAATTCTTGATATGTTTTTGCATTTGTGTTTCTTTCAAACGATGTTGGAATATTCGGATCGATTCCAAATACAAGTTTGTATGGTGTTTCGTCAGTGGAGCGATTTTTGTGGGTGTTGAACGAAAATGTAGCTAAATACAGCATTTCATCCCAGTCGTTCATTTCAGTGTTGATATATGATCTTAAATAATTTTCAATGTACGAATGTGTTCTTTCTAGCGAACCATTTGCTTGAGGATGATATGGAGATGTGGTCTTCTGCTTGATGTTGAATAATCTATGACGGAGCTGGTAAAAACAGGATCTTGATCCGTTAGAAAGAACTTCGGAAAACCAAATGTGCTTGCATATTTCAGGAAATAGATTGCTGTTGTTTCTGCTTTTCTATCCTGAAGTGGATAAACTTGAAGGTGCTTTGTCAGATTATTCTGGATCGTAAGGATGAACTTATTTTGATTCCTTGTTACCGGAAGTGGGCCTATAAATTCCATTGAAATGTCGTCATTGAAGTTCTTTGCTGTTGTGGTGATTACCATTGGTGCTTTTCCAATACGAGTTGTTTCTGTTTTTTGACATATGGGACAATTCTTGATGTATTTTTCGACGTATGTTTTCATACCTTTCCAAAAGTATTTTTGTCGAAGTTCGCTGTATGTGCGGGCAATGCCTGGGTGACCTCTTAATGGTGAATCATGGTATTCGCGTAGTAACTGTTGTTTTTCCGCTTCTGTTCTCACGATGATAGTTTCCACTGTTTCTTCATTATTTGTTTCTTGATTATTTATTTCTTCGTTAGTTGTTTCTTAATTTATAATTTCTTCATTAACAATTTCTTCGTCACTTGTTTCTTCATCTATTGGTATCGTTTCGATTGCGTTATTCATACCTGAAGTGCTTGGTATTGGTCCTTCATTTTCTTCTTGATTGTTAGTTTCGTTGTCCATACCTTCTTGTTGAATTTCGTTCAATTCTTTTTCTAATATTTCTTGTATTTCTTCTTCTGTTAAATCTTCTTTAATTGTATTACTGCTTACACCTAATTCTTTTTCTAATGCTTCTTGGATTTCCTCTTCAGTTAATAGTGAAGAAAAACCAATATTATTTATATCGATTATTTCGATGTCATCGTTGAAATAATACGATAGTAAATTATTTATGTATTTTTCACTTATTGTTTTATCGATATGTTTTAAATTAATAATTGTATTATTTTCGGATGTTAAAGATATTTCTTCTAACGCTTGATATAATATTTTAAGATTTAATTTATCTTTTATTTTATGTTTTAATATTAATAAAATTATGCTTTGATTATTTTTATCTTTTCGTATTATTTGACCTATATTAGCATTTGTAATATCATTTTTATTAAAATTATTTAGAATAAATGTTTTTAATTTTTCTTTTATTTGAAGATCTTTTGTAATAGGTATTATTAGTGATTTAATATTATTTATGTCATTACCTCGATTAATTTTTATATTGGGGTTACATGTTTTATTAAATCTTTGGAAATTTTCAAATGATTTTTCTTTATTTAACATAGCTACTAATATTGGACGACTTAAAGTATCCGCGGTGTAGTTGGTTTTGCCTGGGGTGTATTGAATTTTATATTGATAATTAAGTAATTTTAACCTCCAGCGTACCAATCTACTCGTCGGATCCTTTACGGAATTTAGCCATACCAAAGGACGATGATCAGTTTTTATTAAAAATTCACGACCGTATAAAAAATGGTGAAAATTTTTAATTGTTTTAATAATTGCAAGACATTCGCGTTTAACTACAGAGTAATTCCTCTGAGCTTGATTTAATGTACTGGAGTAATATGCAATTGGCATATCAATCCCGTCATATTCCTGTGTAAGGACGCCTCCTTATTTAGTCACTAAATAATCGTTGTTTAAGACTTTTCTGACAGTTGCAGGAACCCACTTTCTTAATTTTTTTTAGAAAAGTATAGAAAGCAAAGCATCCGTAACTCAACGATGAATCAACAGATAGTACTATTTGAATACCTTGCTTAAAATTGCGAACACCGAAGTACTTTTATATCTGCATAACCTGACAATAATTCATATCACATTAGCCTACAAAATAATATTTTTAAAATTAAAAACCATCAATATTTTTAAATAACGAACCTAAAATTAAAATTACGCAAACCAAGGTAATAATTTTTTTCGAAAGTAAATATGAAAAATATAAAAATATGTCTCTGCATGTCATCATTCAAATCTGTTAAAAATTTTTGTTTTACCTACCTGGAAACACGAATTTTACGAGTTGAACAAGTTGTTAACTAGATAGCCATCTATGTAGCATAAATACAATTACCGCTTAGCTACTTTTCGTAATTATGAGGGTTGTTTGAACTAGGTGCTCTTGAACTCACCAAAATTCAGTTAAATAAATCACTTTTAAGCGCAAAAGTTGTAAAATTTAAAAAAAAACTTTTTTATTTTTACTTTTTAATTTTTTGTTTCTGCTGCTTTATTGAATAATTTTTATTAACAAATAAGTATACTATTCCATTTAAAAAAGGTAAGTTTGTATCGTATCTCGAAAACCACAAGAGCTATAAAGCTCCGAAGTCTATCAATCAATGTCCGTCGCCAGTGACTACAACTTTTATTTGAACAATTTTTGATTAAGTCAATAGTTTAGCCATAATCAAAATGGCAACTCTCAGAAAACTCACCTGTATATATAATATGATCACACGATAGTGTATATATGTATTTAATCGTGCAGAATTTCAAATTAATATATAAAAGTGTTTTTCGAACTATAAAAACGAAAAGCTAACTTGGCTTAATATCGGAATAAATGTGCACGGGCGAACACTACCATGGCACTCACTGCTCAGGACAAGGAACCGAAACATTATAAGGAAGTGAGTTTGTACAAAATTTCTGAATATCAGATTTTAATAAAGATGATTTGGTCAAAATTGTCCATTGGTGCCACCAAGTGGAGCTTAAGCCAAAAAGGTGAAAAAATCTTGACAAAATTTTACTAAAATACTATTGAGATCTCCGAAAAAAATAAAAGCGAAGTTAAAAGTTGGTGCCGTTAAGGATGGGGTACGCCGAGTACCACCGATGATTTAAGGAAAATCGATTGTTTTTATTTATTTTTATATTCCTCGATAAAAGAGACAAAGAAAATACAAAATTTATAACCCGCCAAATTTAATAAAAGATTCAGAAAAATCAAAAAATATGAAAGTCAAGTTTTGACATGTTTCGATCAATTAATGATCAACCTCAGAAATGTAGAAAACCAAACAAAGAACAGGCAATCTGCTAAGTAGGGGAGAAGGGGGCACATTTGATAGTTTTTTTTTTAATTGCATGTATATCTGTTACGAAATGGTATATCGATATAATTGTTGCACACAAAGTTTCTTTAAGATTTAGTTTAAACTATTTAAGTGCTATTTACACAATTTAACTCCATAAATATCACTTTATTAACTTTTAAAAAAAAAACTTCATTTTGTTCAAATGTGCCCCCTTGATGGGGCAGCTTTGAAATGCATGGGGGAAATTTTGAAAGTTGAGTCTAAATAAGATAAAAAATGACTTAGGATTCATAATCTGGTTTTATTCACAGTATCCATCCAAAGTTACAACAATTAAAATGTAACCCTTTGCACTCGATTGGCGCCGCCACAGCGACACAATAAATACCCTTTGCACTCGAAAGGCGCCTCTCAGGCGCCATCCTATTCTTTACTTCAAATATCACACTAAGGAAAATTACAAAATTTAATATTAACATATAATGTTTATAATATGCAAATAAAAATAAAATATGTAAGTAAACTACTTTTATTTAAAATACTTATCTTTGATGAATTATAATTTTACATTAAAACTATTGTCGAGTAGCTGAGTACCCATACTAAAAAATGGTTCGAGTGCAAAGGGTTAATATTTCAATATATAAAGGTATAAAAAACATAACAAAATTAGAATTTTCTAAAATAAAGAAAACATAGCTCTTTGGCTTTAAAAATTTTTGTGAATGAAACAAAAGTAAAAACAGTATTTTACTTAACCTTAGTTATATTTTGTAAGATCGTATTTAAAGCTTAACAAAGATGCTGTACGGGATGTACTTGAAGCATGGTAAGGTGGAAGCAACTTTTTTAACACATCTGTGATGGGTACAGACCATCTGTCCTGTTATCAGGGAAATAAAATTTAAAACAACCTGTTTTTTTCTTCAAAAAGGAAACCGAAAAAAAGTTTACATCCATGTCGATAATTTGGCCAATAAATTCCAAATGTCTCCCTCTCTTTTCAGACTGGCACCGAAGCTATACATAATCTCCAATATTTAACTTATCAGAGTTTAAGTGATCATTATTTTCTAAATTTGTCACAAATTCCTTATCAACTGGATGATCACTTACATCTACGTCAGCGTGTTGTGATATGTTACCATCTAACTCTGATTCTATGCTTGACTCAGTCATTATTCTTTTACGTTTATTTAATGATTTCTTAGTTACTGTTCTATTTTTGATACCTAAAGGACGCAACGAGGACTTTTTTAATCGGTTCATCCGCTCTGTATATGCAGATTCTATAAGTTTCTTTCCGGGAGTATCTGTTAGTATACGTGAAGATATTTTCTTCCGGCCCCTTGTGCCTTTTCGAGCAGCAGCTTTTGGAAAAGGTTTAACAGCTTCAGGTGTTAAAAAAAACTATTTCAATATTTTCATTGGCACATTTGAAAATTTTATTCAAATCTGCCCCATTCAGTATATTCAATTCTGCCCCCATACTAGTTTTATAAAAATGATAATTTTTAAACTGTATCGTGAGAAAATAATAATTTTATATTTGTTACTTACATAACTAATGATCGTTTACAAAAATTTTTGTAAATATTTACTTTTTGCATTTTCAAACAGCCACAGTTTTTTATTAATTTGACAGATGAATTTTTCCACTAAAACAAAATTACAGTTATTATATCCCATGTGACTAACGTAAAAAAAATAATGAATCACAAATACAAATTAAAATGCCTTCAAAAATCAAAATATTCAAAGCTGCCTCCATTCAAAGCTGCCCCGCCCTCCCTACGACTTGTAAGTCAGTATTTCGGTTTGATAGGTATTTCCGATAATTTCCAACCTGTCATACTAACAAGGAGATGCACCCATAGTGAAATTCAGGATTTTGATGAAACTTCGCTGGTGTGTAGAATAGGCAAAAATGAGGGACCCGTATTTTTTTTTATCGGCCATCTTCCACGTTTAGGGGGTGAAACCAGCCCCTAAATTTGGGGGTTCAAATCGTATTTCTTAAGATATATCGAAAACTATACGAGACAGAGAAAAATTTCAAATTGATGAAATGTTACTCATTGAAAGACCTATTCACTTGTATAGGTTAAACCAGGACCGGGTTCATAAGAAGGGCTGGAGGGGTGAAAATGGAGGCAAATTTTCTTGTACAGCCTGGATGGTTCGATGTATCAAATTTTTACCATCATAAATAGAAAGAGCATCAAAAATTAGTGGACACGTGTTTTTGCATTTTTTCTAAATATGAGTGGTATCTAAGCCATATAAGGAAAAAAAAATAAGGTTGATTATATTGCATTATTATTGATTGCAAATACGTTCTATATTTTTTTTATCTTTATGTTGGTTTTCATCATGAAAATGTAAATTTTTACTTTCAGCTAATGATTCATGTATTTTCCAGTAGTTACTTAATTGGTAATTTAGCCATGTGTATATTTGGTTACTCATATTCGATATTTTTTATACCTATTTCTACTGAAGTTCTTTGGTCTGCAAGTGTTAATGAATTTTTAACAAGAAGCAATAATCTTACGTTCAACAACCGCCTTTATCTTCTTACAAATTCATTTTTAACCAAATAAATGTGGTTTATTTCTTTCTCAACATTCAAACTATTTTTCTTACTCTTTTTGTATGTTTTATAGGTGTCAACTCCATTTCCCAAATCGCAAAATTTACAAATATACAAGGCACCTGAACAGTCAGCGACAGACATTGCTTCTTTTTGAGCATTCATTAACACAAGCACACCAGAGAACTTTAACTTTCGCAGAAATGGTTATAAAATATATCGAATATAAGTAAACATATATACACATGGCTAAATTACCAATTAAGTTAGTACTGAAAAATACATGAATTATTATCGGAAAGTAAAAATTTACATTTTTATGATGAAAATCAACATAAAAATAAAAAATATAGAACGTATTTGCAATCAGTAATAATGCAATATAACCAACCCTATTTTTTTCTTCCGTATATGGCTTGGATATCACACATATTTCGAAAAAAACGTAAAAATACGTATCCCCTAATTTTTGATGCTCTTTCTATTTATGATGGCAAACATTTGACACATTGAACCATTCAGGCTGTACAAGAAAATTTACCCCCATTTTCACCCCTCCAGCCCCTCTGATGAACCCGGCCCTGGTTTAACCTGTACAGGTGAATAGGTCTTTCAAAGAGTAGCATTTCATCAATTTAAAGTTTTTCTCTATTTCTTATAGTTTTCGAGATATCTTAAAGAATACGATTTGAACCCCCAACTATAGGGGCTACTTTCACCCCGTAAACGTGGAAGACGGTCGATAAAAAAAATACGGGTCCCTTATTTTTGCCTGTTCTATACACCAGCGAAGTTTCATCAAAATCTCGAATTTCACTCTGGGTGCATCTCCTTGTAAGTTATTTTCAAAAGGTACATTATAATTTTTTATTTCAAAAAATAAACTATTTCCGCGATGATGCAAAATTTCTGTCAACTCTCACTCAATGACAGACATTTACGGTAGAAGAAAGTTTGTCATACCAATTTTTTTAAAAGAAGTATAATCTTTATGTATACAATGGTGTAAGAACCGAAAGTTTATATTTTGTAGTGACAAGTGACGAAGAGGGCAATCTCATATTAATAAATATTAATTTACTTTATTTACCTTTTCTTAATGTGCAATTATATGAAGAGCAAATCTGTAATATGAATATATAGGCATATAACGTAAAAGCCTGTATACCGGAACACTATTTCTAGGTGTGTAATTAAACTGGCTTATAAAAATTGACAAATAATTTAAACACCCATTTTTTTTTCTCAATAAGCATGCAACAAAGTTTCCTTAATCCAATGAATATGTTTATAAAAAAATACAACCCAAAAATTTTTAGTTATTAATCTTTTCTTTCACAAAATGTCGACGTCTATATCGAAACAAAGAAATATTAATGACACTAGGAGTTGGGACTCGATATATAAACAGACGTGTAATATGAGTAATATAACACATAGTACAACACATAGTTTAAGTATCAAACGTAAATAAAGGATCAAAATACTGTATTCAACAAAAATTGTCTAATTAAGTAAGGAAACATTAAACACGAGGTGAATTTAAATTAAAAAATAATCATTCTATTAATAATAATTTTTGTTATCAGAGGTTTCTTTCAGAAATAACTTCATTAATATATAAATGTCAAGACTGTTCCAATACTGGATCGCGTTCCGGTATATGGGCTTTTACCCTACTATATTTATATTGTATGATTCCGTATAACGACTTTCAGATACGGCGACGAAATTTTAATAATCGCTATTATAGCTGAAATAAAAAACGCCGTGAGCAGCGGGGCCCCATCACGGAAGTCGAATTTTTCCCTTCATCTTCGGTATTGATTGTCTACAAGCGAAATGTGATTGAAAGTCTACAAGCGATATGTCATTTTGGTGGCTTCAAAACTGATGATGAGTGTCCGGCTGATCAGGGCTTTAAAAAAGAATTTTAAGATTTTAGGGGCTGAATCTCAGTAAATTTCAATTTTATGCCGATACCAGTTAGCAGGAAAAAAGTCAACACAATTCGTACGAGGCCATTCCTGCCCATGCTTATCCGCCAATTGCTTTTGTCTTTTATTTTTAAATATTAAAAAAGGACCTTAAATAGTAAACTGGAAGGCCTTTATGAAGATATTTTTTCTTTCCAAAAAAATCCAAAATTTTTTGAGCTAGCTGGATACTAACTCAATACACGTACAAAATTTCAGCCCTCTAGGTTTCTTTGAAGAGTTTCTAGCCGTGTTAGAAAATAAGCAAAAAAAATCAAGGAAATATTGGCGTAAAAATCGTGGGGCTAAGGGTTAAAAGTTGAAACCTCCAGAAAGCAGTGACTGGCTATTAACTTAACCTGTACACAAAATTTCAGCCCTCTAGGTTTATTTGGGGAGATTTTGACCCGAACGAAACTGTTGAAAAACAAGAAAAATCATGTTCTTTTTGGTATAAAAATGGTGGGGGTAAGGGTTAAAAGTCGAGATCCCCAAAAGGCACCCCCTTGATACTAACTCAATCCGAATACAAAATTTCAGCCATCTAGGTTTATGTGGGTGACCTGTGTGAGACCTGTGAAAACGTCGAAAAAGCATGAAATTGTAGCTTAAAAATGAGAGGGGTGGGGGTAAAATGTTAAAACCTCCAAAAAACACAACCTAGGTATAAACTCTATGAACACACCAAATTTTAACCCTCTACGTTAATTCTGGGGGGCTGGGGGCGTGTCAGATCCAGCTAAAACCGTTTTTTCCCCTCTACTTCCTCCAAGTCATCCTAGGAAGCTGAATTTTGGATATGTTGTACATAATTGACCGAAACATTATTTTCAACTGATTTGGAAAAGTTTTATTGTTTTGTTGCTCCCCACCACCCCCATAAAAGTTGGGTCGGATCCAAAATTTGCTCAAAATTTGACCCCATTCGGATAGTATTTTTGTGCATCAGAATGAGCCCCACTTACCAAATTTCAGCTCTTAACTTCCATAGCGGGACCCTACACATATTAAAAGGTAGCGGGAATATATAGTATATATACATATATATATATATATATATATATATATATATATATATATATATATATATATATATATATATATATCAGACAATTTTTTTCTATATAATCGTGTTCTACGGGTCCGAAAACGGATAGCGCCCCTACTCGCCGTTCTTATCGTATAGGCTGTATAAGTCTAATTTTTGCCAGTTGAAAAATTCGATTAAAAAAAACCGAAAAATGATCAATTTTATATACTTTTATACTACTAAATTTTATGATGTTTGTATGAACTTTTTATAATCACACACGTGCATAATATTGATACGCTATAGGGTCGTTCCACCGTTTTCAACCACATTAACAATTATGTTTAGTTTAAAAGCAAATAATATGTACTTTTTACTTTTTTATTGTAAAATGTAAAATTCGCCTTCAAACTAAAGAATAGTGTATAAATAATACATATCTCCCATATTGCTATGGGTGTCAATTACGTGATTATTTGGTTACCTACCTCTTTTAAAATTATTGACCTAATTTGATCGAAATAATTTTCCCTGAAGGTTCTTGGCTAGTGCTACTATCTATAAGCTTTCAAATTCTATTATTGTTTTTTCATTTGAATATAAATTTTTGGAAAATGAATGATCGGGAACTATTATAAATCGGCTTTTTTCGTAGGTTTATTATTTTTTTTTGTTTTAGATAATTTTAGCTTAGTATTAGCAGGATAACAGATAATACCATCAAGGAATAAATACATACATATATTCGATTTTAAAAAGTTTTTTTTTGCTATATGTCAAAGTTAGATACTCCACTAAATGATCAAAAACCGGTAAACCTACTTTACCTGGTATGTAAGTACATACTACAAATATATTTTTACTCGAACATATGAAAAACTTAATGATTTCAATAATAATAATATGAATAATAATGATGGTTTGGTATATTATGAATGAATTTTATGTATTTACTATAAATATTACACACACAAATTTTGTAAGTGTACCGTAAAACACTCTAACTTTACCATAACTTTCAATTCAAATTTAAATAAAATAAAGACGGAACTAATTTAGTTATATTTAACTGTTTCAATAGATTAAACTGATAAAAAACTTTGATCTAACACATAACTAAATCTTCCAGAAACTTAAATTACTAGTCAAAAATAAAAAAAGCAGTAACAAGCTCAAATGCCAAGGGTTCCTAACTTTACCATATTAGTACTAATTCATATTTTTTAGTGAAATATAAAAAATATAAAATTTCTAAATATACCATTGTTATTCATACTTTTTTTTGTGAATTCCAAATAATATCTAACCATAATACGCAGTAATTTCGAAATTTTCAACGATAAATCTTGTTGCGATAGAATTATGTTATGAAAACGTCAAATACAGATGTTTTCACCAGGGATGTACCAAATCAGTAAAAATTAATAAAACAAAATACCAGAAACAAAAAAGAAAAAAATTTGTTTAAAAAAATAAAACACAATGTTACATATTTGATATTATAAACTGACTAAGTAACAAAATCAGAAATAAAAAACAAAAACAATTGTCTATTAAATCAATCAATGTTCAATTTCAATCAAATTGTCTAATTTACAAAATCAGAATCTTTTTAACCAAAACTAGATACTCAATTTTATTCTCTATTGTTCTTCTTTGGATTCCAAATTGTTTTTCAATGTATAGTGTTGTAATTTGTTTACGTTTTACCATATCAATGGCTAGATTTAAAATTCTGCAAAATAATTTTTGTATGTACTTGCACCAATTTTCTTCTCATGATGTTTACCAGACATTTTGTGTAAATGTAAACCTATAACAATGTTTTTTTTTTACTTTAATATCTCAATTCGTGTAAAAATATAATGCAATTCGTATATTTTTGACAACCCTGACTTGGCAGCGCTGACTGGTAAAGTTGGGATTTGTTAAAGGACTCTAATTTTACCAAATTTGCTATAATATTACCTAACCGAATTATTCGATAATACGAAAATAAATAAAGGTAAAAATTATTTTATATACTTACGAGGTTATGTAACTTTTCATATGATGAAATTATCTATGTCACTTGTATATTTTTTTAAATGCCAACTAAAGTTTGCACACTTGCTTAAAACCAAAATGTACCATAAGAACTAAAAAAAATCCAATGATTTGAAGAAGTTGCGGCTGGCAATGCCAGAAAAACTTATATAACACCAGTAGTTTGTTAGAAATATCTCCATCATTAAAAAAAAGTGCTACAGAATATATAAACTATGAAATTTTAATTTTTTTAACATAAAGTGTGGTATGGTAAAGTTAGGTTTAATAGGTAAAGATAGGGTGTTTTACGGTATGCAACGTATATAATTATGAACTCAGGTGCAAACTGATGCACCTTCCACTTGATTCTCTGTAAAATATCCATTAAAGAACACAAAATTTCAAGGTTGTCGTTGATTGAAGCAAATATACATAATTCTTTTATGTTCATTAAAAGATAAAAACGAAACAAGGTTATAAAAATGAACAAGTTTAAGATCGTTTACACGTCTTTTTTCCTCAAACGAATTAGATACTAAAGAAGTAAACGTAAACAAACTGTAAATTGTTTGTAAACAAAATAATTTGTAATATTTTTATTCATTAAGCAATTAAATGAAAAATGATAAACATGGTATTAGAGCAGATGGTATGGATGCAGTCGTTTCGAATTATTTGAATGGATTATTTTGTTAAAATCAGTTCGAATACTAGTGTCGATTTTGGCAATCCATGTTACCTAATGATAACCTGGTTGGATATTGTTTAATATAATTTTGTTTATAACAAAAGGAAAAATAAATTTTTAAAATCAAACAAAATTTTCTTATTTTTTGACCGATTTTAGACAAGAAATATTTAGTAACTTTTTTCGTATACCTAATTTAATTTTTCAAAATTAAGAAAACGTGTTTCCCATTTTTTGACGTTGTTAAAAAATAACAAAACATCTTTCTACTATGTAGATTTTATTATATATTTTAGATTAATTTCGAAAAAAACCAAATTATTGAAATTAATATTAAAATTTTTATACATATGAAAATCATTTGCTTATGCCCGCGGGCACGTGTCAGCTGTCCTTATTTGTTCCCCGTTATTTCGGTAAAGAGATGGGAAGCCAAATTTCGCATTTATAAAAGGAAAATACATAAAAGGAATTTCGCAATATATAAAAGGAAAATACCACTCATTCACCTATTAAGAAATATCCAAAACTATAATACATATAGACTTGAAATTTGGTATGTAGGTCTCTTTTGGGTCATAGGGGCTCGCTAAAAAGGAGTTTTGAAAAATTTTTAGTCTAACCGTATAAATTTACAAAAAACCGTACAATATCAATTTTTATTACGGTATACAGCAATCTATGGACAATTGCTAAAAAAAATCAAGCAAATTAGTTTGCTGCCAAGTATTTAGAGAAAAATAACTTTGGATTTTGTCAGTATTAATAAATATTTCTATAGATACCACCAATAATATTTTTATCTACGACTACCATGAAATTGCTTGTTTATTATACAAAAGACTATCTAAGTAAGCGACGTTTTACATACAGCCACATATCCAGCTGTATAAAAAATGACCCTTTACACGCATGTCTAATAAAAACAACAAAGCCTACTACACTTTTATTAATTCTTATATATTATACAGTGATATATATGATACCATGGCATACACATATTATATTATAGAAGGCATTGTAATTACGAGCTTACAGTCGCCATTAGATACATTTTGTGACGTCATTATGATCGAGACAAATAATTTGTGTCAAAATAGTTTAAATATTTTGAGTTTAAATTATTTAAGTATTTTGGATTGTAAAAGTTTATAAAATATTTAAAATGGTTTTTACGGTGAATATATGAAATAACCATAGTGGAAAAAATCTGAAAATTATAAAAAAATTAAATTCTTTGCGTTTGAGTCTGATGAGATTATTTGTGCAAAATGAGTAAAAGCAAGTAAGGGAAACGTCGTTTTTAATTTAGCGACAACAAAAATTTGCTCTGATTAATTTGAAGAGTCAGACTACACTAGTTTTAAACACAAATTATGAAATACTCCAGTAGAAAAACGACATTTAACTAAAGGTGCTTTACCTTCTAAAAATCTTCTCGAGCTTAATACAGTTACCAAAAGAGAAAATAGAAAACAGAAAAAATAGCATGTAAGAGACAACTGACAAGTGTCGGAAATTTTGAAAATTTATAAACGGTTTGGTTTTAAAATTATGCGTTTTTAATATTAAATTTAATAAAAAGTAATAATTACAAGCA
Source organism: Brachynemurus nebulosus (assembly GCA_035578155.1). Classification (NCBI taxonomy): domain Eukaryota; kingdom Metazoa; phylum Arthropoda; class Insecta; order Neuroptera; family Myrmeleontidae; genus Brachynemurus; species Brachynemurus nebulosus. The sequence goes on along the minus strand of JAPWDM010000020.1, from coordinate 5,547,683 downwards.
TGAAACAAAGGAAACAAAAGCGCAGCATAATACTAAAAACGATGAAGTTAAATTTAAGGAGTTTGATGTGCAAAAAGAGTAAATATTCTTAAGATTATTTTGCATTTTACTTACTAATTTCATTTTTTTATTAATAAATAAAAATGGTATATATAAAAATGGTAAAAATGGTAAGACCGATAAAAATTTTATAAATTATCTTCTTGATAATTAATTCATCAATCATCACAGATTGATTTACCACTGAGGGTAAAGAATTTTTGTATTTTAAAATACGCTTGTAAAATCGTATTCAAATGCAAAATCAGAATGTTTCCAAACATAAACACTAATCTGTGCATAAACATATTAAGAAAGAAAACTGAACAAAACTATTTTGTAAATATTTATTAATAAATGCAATAAGTCATACAAATATCGGAGGGGTGGTTTTATTTAACACTAGCTGTTACCCACGGCTTCGTAAGGGTGCATTTTATAATTTAGTAAAGGTACTTCCTTTTAGGTAGTTTGCTAAAATATTTTACCTTTATTTTCTTATCATAAACTGAAATGATAGGCTTTATTTATTGGTAAGCTCACTCATCAATCCTCTTTACTTTTAATTTCTCCGTTTGTCTAGTTATCTAGGAACAATTGAAAATTTCCAGAAACTAATTGGTCATTTCTTCAAGCATACTTATAACATAGATTAAAAATCTAAAGTAAGCCTATTAAGAAGGTGTCAACGAATTTGGTATAGAAATAAGAAAAAGTATGTTGATTTAAAATACTCAAATTTTATATATTTTTAAAATACCTTATATTTTGTAGATTGTACTCTAAATAAGTATCCTCCCTATTCCTATTGGAAAATTTAAATCCCTAGGCCTACATCCCCTATAGGTCTGTCTGCATTATATTTGAACATTTCCTAAAGTAACTGACTCATTGTTGGAAACGGTAGAAAAGTAGGCGTTGAAAATATAAGCTTTGACCTCTCCACCATTTTTTTGCGTTTATTCCCTATTTTTCTCTTTACAGGATTTATTTTCAAAAAGTGTTAAAGCATGTATTCATTAATTTATTTTTACCTCCTTTGACTATGCTCCCCAGTTTCATTCGTTTAAAATTATCCTAACTGTGAGTAAAACTACTTTAAGTCAGTTATTCCAGAACAAATCGGGCAAATTTAATTTTAAATCAATTCTTTAAAGTCCCAGTGAGCACAAAAGTCAGAAAGATGTCTTTATGAAGTCTTTTTTCTGACATCTTTCTGAACTGTAAATATGACATCTTTAAGACATCTTTTTTAAGAAGTCAGAAATAAGAGTTCTTAAAGATATCTTAAATATGAATTCAATTTAATGATATCAAATAGACATCTTTTTTCTGACATCTTTCGGACTTCTTAAATAAGACTTCTTAAAGATGTCTTAAAGGAGTCATATTTAAGATGTCAGTGTATATCAGTAATAAAGATATCTTATGCGTCGATTTAGGAGCTGTTTAAGACTTCATAAATATGATATCTTAAAGAATTCATATTTCTGACTTCAGAATTAGCTCATATTTCTGATGTCTTAAAAAATTATTATTATTTTTTCTATAGAAACCACTAACAAAAATAATTTAAACAATATTAGGACATCTAAATGAATTCATAAAGAAGTCTTATTTAAGACATCAGAAATATGATGTCTTAAACCGTTCTTATTTCTGACTACTTTATGAATTCATATTTCTGATGTCTTGAAAAGTTCTTATTTCTGATTACTTTATGAATTCATATTTCTGATGTCTTAAACAGTTCTTATTTCTGACCACTTTTTGTACTCATATTTCTGATGTCTTAAATAGCTCTTAATTCTGATTATTTTATGAACTCATATTTTGGATGTCTTAAAAAGCTCTTATTTCTGACTACTTTATGAATTCATATTTCTGATGTCTTAAACAATTCTTATTTCTGAATACTTTATGAATTCATATTTCTGATGTCTTAAACAGTTCTTATTTCTGATTGTTTTATGAACTCATATTTTGGATGTCTTAAACAGCTCTTATTTTTGATTACTTTTTGAACTCATATTTCTGATGTCTTAAACAGTTCTTATGTCTGACTAATTTTTGAACTCATATTTCTGATTTCTTAAACAGCTCTTATTTCTGACTTCATTATTAAGACTTCTTAATTAGTTCATATTTTGGATGTAAGGGAAAAACAAAAAACAAACGAACAATGTAATGTATTAAAATTATTTTTATTAACAACGTTAACAACATAATGTCTAAAAGAAAACCATTTCAATATTTTTTCAAAAGTCAAAAAAATAGAAGATTAAAATAGGAGAGAAATTTAACACAAGATGGAAATGATGGTGATGGTGATACTAAACAAAAATAAAATATGGTAGCTTAAAGAAATTTACTTAAAGTGAAAATGAATTGAAGGAAGTGAATTTATGAGTGTTAATTTAAGGAGTTGTGATAATAATTTGTGGTTTGATGGGATATTGAGTATGGTTAGTTAGTGTTTTTGACTGTTTCTATTGTGACTAGTGTACAAATTGTGACATTTCCTGATAAAATACTGGAGTAAATTTAATCTTAAATGTTAATATTTTAAATACATTCAATATATAGTTATGTAAATAAATAAAATTAACTAAATTAATTATATTTCTTTTATTTCGTAAATTACGCTTAATAATTTCAACGAATTCTTGGTATAGTCCTCTTAAAGTCATATTTTTTAAGACGTCAGAAATATGAGCTGTTTAAGACATCAGAAATATGAGCTAATTCTGAAGTCAGAAATATGAATTCTTTAAGACGTCAGAAATATGAACTATTTAAGACATCATAATTCTGAAGTCAGAAACATGACTTCTTAATAATGAATTCTCAATTTAGATATCTTTTTTCAGACATCAGAAATATGAGCTGTTTAAGACATCGCAATTCTGAAGTCAGAAAAAAGAATTCTTTAAGACATCATATTTAAGACTTCATAATCTGTTTATGAATTCATTAAGACGTCAGAATGTTGACTGGGGTACTTCGCTTCACTCGCTAACCAGTTTAAAATTAATTCAATTTTAGATCAGCTTTTGCCTTGAATATATTAACCCCCTAAAGAATATTGTGATAATTTTGACTGAGAATGTTGTCGATGTTGAGATGATGAAGCGTCTGACGAATAAAATAATGTTTCACTGAAATCTGTCCCGTGGTTTTTGTAACAGCCGTGCCCATAGAAAACCTAACTGATAATTTTATTATATAAATTCTATGTAACTTTCAAAATATAAGTTTCAGATATTAGAATATCTTATAGAAATAGATTTTACATTTTTCTACATAATTATGATAAAATATACAGGTGCTTCATTTAAAAAATAAAGTAGCACATTAAACAAAAAAAAAAAAAAAAAAAAATTAAAAAAATGCTTTATGTGACCAGCGTGTGTCAAGTCGAAAAGCTGAAATGTCAGTGTCACATAGAATATTAGTAACAATTTCAAGCGAATTCAAATTTGCTGTCAAAAACACTTCAAATAACAAATTTGGTGTGAACTTTCGGTATAACCGAAAATGGCAGCAAGTTAAAAATATTTTATGGTATTCCATATTTGCAAATAATAAACAAATACTTTACTTTGCAAAATACCACTTTTATTTTCGAGAAAATATTGTCACAGTTTCAAAAATAAAAGTGGTATTTTGCAAAGTAAAGTGTTTGTTTATTATTTAAAAATGTTTTAATTAAAATCTTCATAATTGAAAACTTCTATAACCAAATTTTCAAAAATCTAATTTATTTAGAAGACCATGAACTTTTAATGAAGATTATATTTGAATCATCCTGTACATAACCACTTGGGAGATTACATTAAAATGTTGCTAAGATTGATCGGGAGGTTAATATCTACATTCCCTGTAAATTTCAACTCAATAACTTTAATAGTTTTTGAGTTAAATCGGTTCGTACAAACAGACCGCAGACAGACAGACAGACAGACAGACACAAAATTTTTTTTAAAGTTATATTTGGTATATATGTCGAACTGGTATATATAACTGAAAAACATACTAATCCTAAAAATTCGAAAATCACAGACAGACCCTTCTATTTTATTTATAGGTATTGTGATTAAATTTCAGGTAAATTAATAAATTCCAATGCGCAAATAAAATAAAATGAAATAAATCAACATTTTTGATTCTTTTTTTGGTAGTTTTTGAATATAGATTCATATATCTCATTCAGTAGATCGGTCCGAATGACATCACATTCATCTATCAAAAAATTAAATAGATTGCCTTAGTATCCATAATATAATGTGTATATGCCGTGCATGATTGTACATATTATATTAGAATCTGTATAAAAATTTTACCTAGCAACTGAATGTTTACGTCTGTTTTTAATAAATTTCAAATCGGGGAGACCGGGGTAATAAGAGACAAGCTCAGAAAGACACCAAAAATTCAAGATCAGACATTTTAAAAAATAAGTAATGATAACTTCAATATGTTCACTTTATCAGTAACTTGTTGATAAATTTGTAACAGTTTTTGAATCATCTTTAGTTAATTGAAAAGAACTTTGCATTTGAACTAGGTCTAAAAGTTCATGACTTCTCACCGATTTCATTTTTTTTCTGTTACTGCATTAAGTTTTTGAATATTTTTAGTATGTAATTTGTTGACGGAAAGCATGACAAATAATAAACAATTATTGAAAATCTTAAAAATCTTCTTCATATCTGGACTCTACTCTTGTCTCTTATTACCCCATTTTTAAATTTCTGCGAGGTAATAAGAGACGCCTGTTTTTAGATAACCTATTGAAGTGAAGATTTAAAAGTAACCATAAACTGATATTTAAAGTGACGTTAACAGTAAGACATTTTTAAAAATGCCTAGAACTATCATAAAAAAAATAATCGATATAAATTTAACCACGAATACATGAAAAGAGCCATTTTAGATGTAAACAGAGGAATTCCTATTAGGACTGCAGTAGCAAAATTTAATGTTCCAATTTCCACTTTGGGTAAACACTACAAAAACCCTGGCAAAAAAATTGGAGGCGGCTGCAAGCAATAAATTCCAGAAGAGGATGAGACCAAAAAAATGCAAGATCACAATCCCAGTGCTAAATCTTTCAAGGCCAACCCTTCTTAGGAAAAGACTCTTATAAAGCCTACTAAGAAGCATTAATTCCTCGGACACAAACTACAATAAAAATATTATTTATGTTAAATAGACTCGCATTGAAACAATAAAGTGAGAGATATCGGTAACATGATGAAAAAAGAAATTAGGCATTATTTTTCCAAATCTTATGTAAATTTTAAAGTAATTTAGGCTAAAATCACTACTTTATTTAGGGAATGTTAAAATGTTTGTTTACGAGCTACCGTTAATTCAGACATCATACAAGTTCATTTAAAATTATTAAAATAATTTTTCATAGAAATTGTATTTTTCAATAACACAGTTTATTTGAATTTTTAACTTTGTTTTTGAATAATTAAAAAAAGATTTCGTATCCATCTCAAATTTTTTTGTCATGTATCATGCTTGTCTCTGGCCCATATAGGTTGTACAAAATAACAAAAATGTAAATTTTTTATTGACTGGTATTAAATATTAGAACAAACGAATTTTAGAAACCAAGTTTTGAAACTTTTTTTTTAACCTAAGATATTTTGAGAACGGCTGTAAGTATTTGTAAGTAAAAAGATTTAGTTGATTCAGAATTCCTCTAAATATCTGCTATTACTTCAATTGATTTTACATTTGTTTATATGGGCAGCTAGAGGCGCTGTCTCTTATTACCCTAGCAGGGGTTATAAGAAACAAGGATTTTTCGAAATATTAAAATATTTTTTTTTACCTTTAATTTTATGCTAATAATTACAAAAAAAAATTCAGATAGGCTCATTTAATTTACTAAGTATGTAGTATGTTTTTAATAATGATTAGATTTGTAATTTAGAGTTAAAAAATTTTTTTTGTCTCTTATTATCCCATTTGTCTCTTATTACCCCGGTCTCCCTACTACATAATTTTAATGTATTGGTATTTGTAGGTTTGTGCCAAATTTTTATCGTTTATTGTGAATTTCATGTTAGTCGTAGATAAAGTATAGTACGTAACTCGGTTGTAAGACATATTACACACTCGTGCAATTTCGCACTCGCCGCTGCGCGGCTCTTGCGTAACTTTCTCGCTCGTGTGTAATATGCAACTGACAACCTCAACCAAGTAATTTACTATTACGTACGACTACTTTAAAATTACTTATTTACTGTACAAAATACTGTTTCTATCCTATAAAGAAATAAACAACTTTTTTTTTCAAATTTAGAAAACTCGTGGATAACAAGATGGTGGCCAACCGCCATAAGTTATATGAAGTTAGACAGGCTTCCAGTGACCGTTTATTTGAGGGTTTTTTTTGGGTCCTCAAAACCCTAAGGGGCAATTTTAACCTCATGTCCATTTTTTTCAGAATTTCAGTACTATTCAAAAAATAATTGGTCAAGATCCGTCAAGCCATTTATTTTTTGTCTTTTTGGGGACCCATATTGGTAACGATAGGTCTAGTCGTTTACTTTAAGCTTTTTTGGGGATACTAAGGTCCTGCAGGATAACCTAACTTTAATAGTTTTTTTTTTTTTTTTGATTCGTATACGAATTTTATCTATAGTCTTGTTTCACCATTTTTTTTGATACCTGCTACCGTTTTGTCAAAACTACTGAGGACAGATAAGTAAAGCCCATATTTCATTTTTAACATCAGGATGACCGAACGTGGCTCGGTGGAAATTTCATCTGTATAGAATTTGCTGAAAAAAGCAGAAGTGCCAATCGTGCCAATTGATGATAACTGGACAATCAAGTTGTTTATTTCTTTATAGGATACAAACAGTATTTTGCACAATAGACAAGTAATTTCATAGTAGTCGTAGGTAAACATATTATTGGTGGTATCTATAGAAATACTTATTAATACTTACAAAAAGTCCCAAATTAATTTTCTCCAAATGCTTAGCAACAAATTAATTTGTATGATTTTTTTATAAATTTTTCCACAAATATCTGTATACAGTAATAAAAAATTGATATTAGAATTGAGATTAGACTAAAAATTTTGCGATAAAAACTATCCGATCTTTTAAGTTGGACCAAATTATAGAACCAAATTATAGTTACCAAATTTGATCAAAATCGGTTCAGTAGTTTCGCAGTTTATCCTAGCCGTACATTGTGACATGAGATTTTTATATATATAGATAACAGTTTCATTGATGTATTTCAAAGTTCTGAAAGTAATAGAATAGTTATTTTCGATACGTATGCGTAAAGAGAGGTATTCTAGGTATTCTAGAGAGGCTTAAATTGGGGCACGAGTCTAAGGGACTGACGCATACACAACGAGATCGAGTGCCCCAATTTCAGCCTATTGGACACCTCACTTTACGCATACGTATCGAACATAATTTTTTATAACGGGTAAATTAAAGTTTAATAGAGAGAAAAATATTAATTATTTCTAAGCAATTTTAGAAAACAGTAGGGTTAATTTTATTTTATAACTAGCTGTTACCCGCCGCTCCGCAAGCGTGAATTTCGTAATTTAGTAAAGATAATTCCTCTTAGGTAGTCTGCTAAGATATTTTTCCCCTATTTTATTATCATAAGCTGAAATGATAGGCTTTATTTATTAATACGCGTGCTCATCAATCCTCTTTATTTTTAACTTCTCCCTTTGGCTAGTTATCTAGGAACAATTGAAAATTTTCAAGAACTAATTGGTCATTTCTTCAGGCATATAACATAGACTAAAAATCGTAAGTAAGTCTACTATGTTGTCAACGAATTTGGTATGGAAGTAAAAAAAGTATGTTGATTTAAAATACTCAGATATTATATATTTTTAAAATACCTAATATAATATTTTGTAGACTTTACTCTAAATAAGTATCCTCCCTATTCCTATTGGAAGATTTAAATTCCCACATCCCCTATAAGTCTGTTTGCATTATATTTGAACATTTCCTAAAGTAACTGACTCATTGTTGGAGACGCTAGAACACTAGGCGTTGAAAATGTACAGTTTGACCTCTCCTCCATTTTTTTGCGTTTATTCCCTATTTTACTCTTTACAGGATTAATTTTCAAAAAGTGATGAAACATATATTCATTAATTTATTTTTAACCTCCTTTGACCATATCCTTCAGTTTCATTCGGGTAAACTTATCTTAACTGTTAGTAAAGCTATTTTAAATCAGTTATTCCGAAACAAATCGAACAAATTTAGTTTCAAATCAGTTCTTTAAAGTGCTTTGCTTCGCTCGCCAAACAGTTCAAAATTCCATAAAAGGTTAATTTCATGTAATGCTTCGCTGCGCTCGCAAAAACGACTCGAATCTAACCATTAATATATCTAATTTTCACACTGGATCTTTCCATAGATTCACATATTGATGGTTTTAAAATTAATTCAATTTTAGATCCTTTTCGGGATCCCAGAACCCTGATGGGCTGTGAAAGTTTAGTAAAAAACTTTGAAATTAACATTTAAATTTTTAAACATTATTTCATCGTAACCTATCGCGAGCTTAGTGTTACACTGTTCCATGTCGACTTTTTAAAATTTCGAGAAAATTGAAGTTTTGAAATATTTTAAAATGTAATTTATATAATATGAATTAATTTTAATTTCCAAAGAAGCAAGTATAGACAAATTACAATATATCAAATTACTATGTGAAACAACAACAAATTGAAAGAAAAAATAATTTAGATCATCTTTGTGAAACATAAAACTTTTAATAAAATTATTTATACTTTTAGGAGATGAAAGTTTGATGTTTTGTTGATTTCTACCATTCTTTAAGGAATTTTGATTAAATTTAAATTTGTATAGATAGACAATGAAATGGAGAACTCAAATATGTGAAAAGTGCAAATCTCAAAAAAGTCACATAGAACAGTGTAACACTAGGCTCGCGCTATGTAATCTTTTGTTTCCGTTTATTGTTAAAGTAGTATTTTTGATATATCAACTTTTGTCTTGAATATATCAACCCGCATAAAAATATTGTGGTAATTTTGACTGAGGATGTTGTCGATGTTGAGATGGTGAAGCGTCTAAGGAATAAATTTCTAAAGTTTCACTGAAATCTGTCCCGTGGCTTTTGTGTTAGCCGTGCCCGTAGAAAACCTAACTGATCATTTTATTATATAAATTCTATGTAACTTCCCAAATATCAGTTTTAGATATAAGAATGTCTTATAGTAATAGATAGACTTTACATTTTTCTACATAAATATGATAAAAAATATAGGTGACATTTAAAAAAAAAGATTTGTACAATAAACAAAAAATATTTAAAAAAATGCTTTATGTGGCCACCGTGTATCAAGTCAAAAAGCTTAAATATCACTGTCGCATAGAATATTAGTAAAAATTTCCAGCGAATTCAAATTTACTGTCAAAAACACTTCAAATGACAAATTTTATGTCAACTTCCGGTAGAACCGGAAATGGCACCAAGTTAAAAATATTTTAATTAAAATCCTCATAATTGAAAACTTCTATAACCAAATTTTCAAAAATCTGCTTTATTTAGAAGACCATAAACTTTTCATAACAATTCTATTTGAATCACCTGTACATAACCATTTGGGAGATCATATTAAAATGTGGCTAAGATTGATCGGGAGGCTAATATCTACATTTCCTGTAAATTTTAACTCAATAATTTTAATAGTTTTTGAGTTAAATCGGTTCATACAAACCGACAGACAGACAGACAGACAAAAAATCACAAACAGACACTTCTATTTTATTTATAGGTATTGATACGGTTATATGAAAAAAAATTTGTTTTATTAATTTGTAGATCGTTTTTGTTTTTATTATTCCATGTTATTTTCTCGCACAGTTAGCTACTTTTACGCACGGTATTGTACTTTCACGCACGGTTATATCGTTTGTTTTACAACGATGTGAATACCGCTCTATACCCCCGCCACACAACGCTCGAATATTGAATTTTAGAAGCGGGAGTTCTAAAAAATTTCATTACACCTAAATGCTTACAAATAAAATACTTAAAAATAATTGCTACACATTAATTTAAAGAAAAATGATAATAATAATAAACACTACTTTTCTTTTGTTTTCTTTTTTAGCGAATTTCGAAAACTCGAAATTCAGCTATTACGACTAGGGTCACGGTAGTACCTGAGCCCGGGACTGTGGCAGAAATTTGTTTTGAGGTCCCTAGAATACAAAAAAGATATTCACTAAAATTTATATATAATAAATATATATATATATATATATATATATATATATATATATATATATATATATATATATATATATATATATATATATATATATGTGTATATATATATATATATATATATATATATATCGTATCACAACCGAACGATTGAGAGAAAAATTAAAAGTATCTCCTAAGGACGAAGACGAACACAAATTAATGTTTTCGTAGAAGTTTTTGTTAAGCAAAATTACTTCGAGTGAGAATGTACTCGATAAAAGATATTTTCAATGCATCGCCATTTAGTTTTTTAAGAGGAAAAACTAAGAAAACACTAAAGTCCGACTTTTCACTTTTACAACCAATGAAATTAATTCTTTAATTTGGAATAAAAAGATTAAGCAATTTTTCTTTATAAATTCATTTTAACAATTAAAACAATTACAAAAGTTGCGTGTTCATTACTGACTTTACGAATAATAATAATGATATACAATTTGTTCGAGTTTTTATAATGACTTTTTTGGGGTGAATTTGACGTCATCTCCTTTGTCCTTCGCTTGATTCAGACGGTTGGCCCCATACTGGAATTTGGTGTTTTACTTGATAATTGTTTTCTGTTGTTTCTTGATGAGCAATTTTGGAGCCGTTCTTCTTATCATTGAACACTGGAATGTTGATGGATATTACATCAGACGTCGTTAAGGGTTTTGGAATGTAAATGGCTAATTTATGAGGCACCACACTCCCCGCGGTTTAGATTTGACTTGGTGAAGAAGAATTAAAGGAATGGTTCTAGTCGACCTTTCGGTTGTCGCGAAGTATTTCGGAGGTTTCTTCGAACTGGAGTCGGTAGTCCTTCTGTTGTAGTTTCTTTGAAAATAGGTGGGTAACTTGGGACTGGAACTAGCTCGTATTCGTTGTCATTTGTGAAGTATACTCGAGGTTCATTTTGTATTTTAGATCCATAAGACAATTATAGACGTTGACACAACCTTTTGAGCAGTTTTTTTTTGTACAGCTTAGCAAGAATGAAAAGAAGGAACATTTGTATAGAATGTAAATTAAACCTTAAACAGACAATAACAAAAAATGTGTTTTGATTTAGCTCCACGTAGATATGGAAACATGTTCGCCCATGATTTCGATTGTATTTTCTAATTTCTTCTCTACTTGTTAATTCAGGTCTTCTATTCGGTGTTGATTTTCATTAAGTTCGTCCAAATTTACATGTGTTAGTTTAATTGATTTTATGGATACAAGTTTTACTACATTTAGTTTGACATTACTTTACAACATTTAGTTTGATGCATTCATCTTCTTCTTGAAGGGTTATGGCTGGAATGTAGTCGTGCACTGAATGATTTGTGATAATTGGGAAAGTTTCTATCGTATGAGTTGTTGTGCACCCTTTGCATTTTTCTTTGAGTTTTAATTTTTGCGTTCCATAAAGTTCGGTGCTTTCTGTATCGTCGGGACAGACAATGTTTAACGCAGTTGGTTCCGTATTTGAAACAAGCCAAGTATTTTTAGCGATTCTTTGCCATATTTCTTGTTTAGCGTATACGTTTTTATTTCGCATGTCTTGGGAATCTTCTTAATCGTTGGGTGTAACATTGCTCTTTCGCAGTTTTCTTGAGTTAGACTTGAAATGACTTCTATATTTTCACAAATAAATTTGTTTTCTTCGTATTCCGTACATTTCGTTTTGTCTTACATATTTACATGCATTGTTCTGCTTAAATTGGTTATTAAAAAGAGATAATTGATATGGATAATAGAAATTTGTTTAAAATCATTTGGATTGTGGCTAGGTAAAGGGTAAAGGTGGTATAAATTGAAATTATCTAATTTGACAATTGGTATTGATATTTTTATAACCAGTGTATATCCTAGATTTATGGTTTTTGCTTTAACAATTTTGTAATATTTTTCAAGATTTTTCCACTCTGGTTCAAATGGTAAATTATATTTTATGCTATTTCGTAATTCTGCTAAAAGTGTTTTTGGTGGCAAGATTCAAAAGTCAACTAAATTATGTCTGGCTAAAGTTACGGCATTTTCGAAACTTTCTAGTTCCCGAAAAAGTTTGTAAATGATTGTAAATATTATGTAAATGTTTGTAATAGATTGATTGTAAATGATAGAGATTTGTTAAATCGTTATATTTGATTTTTAAATCTGCTAATTCGTTGTCTAACAACTGAAAATTTAATTTGCAGTTAATATCATTAATTAAGCTACATAAACTGGTACTTTTTGAATAAATATTTTTAATGGAATTTATAGTCTTATCTAAATAATTATTATTGTAATAATGCAATAGGCTAATGTAACTAGTAACTAATTTCGTTTGGCCTTCTATATTATAATAGATGCCAGGATTTTTATTGATATCCGTTAATTCATAATTAAGTGTCGCTACTTGTTGAAGGTAAATTGTGGTCACGAATATCAGGAGGTATGGTCTCTTGATTTCCATTTTGTTGCGTATCACCTGAAACATTGTAAAGTTTCGAATGTTTAAAGTGATATGTTTTCGATTTTTTACCTAATCTTAGTGTGGCAGTGTTATTGTTATGAATTTTTATTAATTCGTAAGGGCCTCTATATCGCGGTTGTATTCCCTTTTTTTTAGTAATTTAATTTCTAACAATACCTTGTCGCCTATTTTGAAGTTATACTGTTTTGAATGTTTATCGTAATATTGTTTGTAAACTTCTTTGGAAACTTGGAGATTTTGTTTAGCAAGTTCTCGCAAACTCTTTATTTTGTTTGTAATTTATTCTGATAATTGGTGGTATACAGGTGGATTCGAGTTTCCTGATATTAATTTAGGGTTATTTCCGTAAACTAATTTATAAGGTGTTTCTTTAGTTGATCTATTAATATGAGTATTGTAACTGAAACAGGCAAGATGAACATATTGATCCCAGTCGTTTTGAGTTTCATTGAAATATGCTCTAAGATAATTTTTTAGAGGTCCATGAGCTCTTTCTAGACTACCGTTAGTAGAGGGATTGTACGGGGTAGTTTGCCTATGCTTGATATTTAGTATTCTATTTATTTCTTTTATTAAATCAGAGGTAAACGTTCCTCCTTGGTCTGTCAAAATGTACGTGGGAAAACCAAATCTTGTACAATAGTCGATAAACTTTATAGCGACAGTTATTGAATCCTGATTCTCAATAGGATATGCTAGAACAAATTTTGTAAGTTCGCATTGTATTGTAAGGACGTATTTATTTTTATTTTCAGTTTGATTGAACGGACCGATTATATCTAATGAGACGTTCTCATTAAAAGTGTTTGCTACTGTAGTTATTAGCATTGGTGGTCGATTATTATGTGTATTCTTTTTAGTTTTTTGACATGTTTCGCATTTGTTTATGTATTGTTCGACATCACGGCTCATATTTTTCCAAAAATATCGAATTTTAGTATTTTGGAGGGTTCTTTTTACACCTTGGTGTCCACTTGTTAAATCATTGTGGTAATGTTTAATAATGTCTTGTTTTTCGTTATTATCTCTAACTATACGTGTTTCTATTTTTAGGATACTAATTTTAAAATAATTTTTTAAATGTTTCGTCAGGTAAAGTTAAAGTAAGAGAAGGTATGTCATAAATCGTATTCACTTTTGTTTGAGATATTTGAAGAATCATAAAAAGATTATATAGGCAGTCAAATAACTTGGCAGATGTTATTGGGTCTAATGCGTTTTCTTTACAAAATAATAAATAAATTGTTTTTTTGTTATGTGATTCAAAGCAATGAATATCTTTGAAATTGTTTACACTTGGTAAATTAGTGTTTTGTTTGACAAAATAAGAAAATTTATTGTTATCAGAGTGATGTACAGAATAAGGTAATACAAGATTCTCTATATTTTCAAGAGGTACAGTGACTGTATTAAATTGTGGGATCTCTACATTTCCTTTCCATATTAAAAAATTTTCATGTTTTTTCTAACGTTAGATTATCAGTCATTAGAACTGGTCGGGATAATGAATCAGCATTAGTGTTGATTTTGCCTTCTTTATACTCGATTTCATAGTCATATTCCTCTAGCTTAAGTCGCCATCGGATAAGTCTAGATGAGGGATCTTTACAATTAAATAACCATTTAAGGGGTTTATAGTCAGTCCGTATTTTAAATTTTTGACCATAGAGGTATGGTCTGAAATTTTTGACTGATTCTGTAATAGATAAGAGTTCTTTTTCAGTTGTTGTATAATGTCTCTCGGCTGTATTTAGTGTACGTGAGTAGTAGCTTATAGGAAAATCCATGGCTTTTTCATCATTGTATTGACTCAATATTGAACCTATTCCTACATTTGAAGCATCAGTGGTTAATATGAATTGTTTTTCAAAGTTTGGATATTGAAGTATTGGTTTTGATACTAAAGCATTTCTTAGGGTATCGAATGCTTGTGGACACTGTAGTGTCCATTCAAATTTAGTTTCCTTTTTTAAGAGGTTAGTTAGTAGTTTAGCGTTTTCTGAAAAGTTCTGGATGAACTTTCTGCAGTACCCTACTAAGCCTAAAAATGATTGTATATCTTTAAGAGTTTTAGGTATTTTCAAATTTTAAATAGTTTGTATTTTTTTACAACTTGGTTGTAATCCGTTTGAAGAAATTACATGACCTAAGTATTCGATTTTATTGTGAAGAAATTCACATTTATCGGGCTGTAGTTTAAGTGTGTACTGTCGTAAAGCATTAAAGACTTTTTGGAGTCTTTGGTTATGTTCTTGTATAGTAGTCCCGAAAACCACAATATCGTCAAGGTATACAAAACAGTCTGTGTATAGTATATCCTTTAGGACGATGTTGACTAGACGTTGGAAAGTTGTTGGAGCGTTTTGTAGGCCAAAGGGCATGCGCACGTATTCAAAATGGCCACCAGGAATCGTGAAAGCAGTCTTTGCACGATCCTTGGGATCAACCAGGATCTGGTGAAACCCGGATGCTAAATCTAGTGTACTAAAATATTTTGCATTACCGAGATGCGAAAGAATGTCCTCTATGTTTGGCAGAGGATATTTGTCTTCAATAGTTACGTTGTTAAGCCTCGTATAGTTGGTTACGATACTCCATTTCTGTTTGCCAATTGAATCGATTTTCTTTAGCACAACCCAAATTGGAGCACTATATGGGGATTGACTTTTTTTTAATAATACCGTTATCCAACATTTTTTTAATTTGTGTCTTTACTTCGTCTTCGTGTATTTTAGGAAAACGATAATTTTTAACATATATAGGAGTTGGGTCCGTCACGTTAATTTCGTGCATTAATGTGTTTGTATGAGTTAATTTATCATTTCTTAAATGAAATAAATCTAAATTATCATTGCAAAATTTTAAAAAGGCTAGTTTTGTATTTAAATCGTCTGTATGTTCTAATCGAATATTGTTTTGTAGTTCATTATTAATTGTTGGGTTGTTATTAATTTTATTTAAATTAAAAGTAATTTTTGGTGGGTTTGTTGAAATATTCGCATTGTAATGAGTTAAAAAATCTATTCCGATTACTCCATCGTGAGGGGTATTCATTTTACTCGTGTCGATAACTTGGAAATCATATGGAAATTTATTTCCATCTGGTATGTAAAAATTAAGTTGAATAGCACCTAATGTTTCCTTATAATCATTTTCTAATCCCCGTATGATTACTTTTTTAGTTTGGTCTATTTGATTTTGAAAATTTTTGTTATGTACTAGGGAAATACTTGCCCCTGTATCGATTAGAAATGTTAGTTGTGGAATGTTAGGATCTTGACAATTAAAGGTTAGTTTTCGCGTATTTATGTTAGCATATTTTCGATGGATGATTCTTCCGTCGGATATATTGTTTGATTGGGCTGAGAATCTGTTGTTTGTTGAATCGATTGGTCGGTTCTAGTAACAATTGATTAGTTCGAGTTTAAATGTTCATTAGTTTGATTACTTCTTACCAGTGGTTGGTCACTTTGAAAACTTTGAGCGTATTTCTTTTTTCGACACTCGTTTTCTAGCAAGGAATGTTACGGAAGTGTACCCCTCCGATTTTGTTCATTTTAAGATATATTGTAGTACTTGACAAAGTAACAAACGTATTTTAATAATACGTGCCCAATCCCATATTTAGGGGGTAAAACACCCCTTCAAAAATTTCCTGAAAAATCGCATTTTGGTATTTTTCCCATACTACCCCTTATGCAATTTTGATGAAAAGTGGTTAAAAGATTTAGACTGAGGATACGTTACTATAGAATTTTTTTCATTGGAGTCACTTAATTTTTAAGGGGTAAAACACCCCTAAAGTGGGTTTTTAAAAAAAAAAATTTAGGGAAATCATAGCCCAAATTCTTTAAAATTCTGTAAAATGGCTACAAGTTATTAGTTAACAAATAATACGTGTTTCCCACTGTAGTGACGCGACGTAACTGGGGGGCTATGGGGGACTCTATATGAGAACGAAATTTTTAACAAAAATATTTTGGGTTTTCCTCACGATAAAATTTATAAAATAGCAAAAATAAGGTTAACTGGCAAACTCCTTGACTTGAAATAGATAGTTCTGAAACGCTGGAATAGCATTATGAAAAAAAAATTTGGATTGTAGCTTGTAATTAAATGTGATGGATTATGAAATAGTGGGAGAATATACAAGTAAAAGTATAAATTAAGTTTTATTTGTAAATAATAAACGAATATTTTACTTCGTTTATTATTTACAAATATGGAATACCATAAAGTAACGCTCAAATCTATTAATATTAAGTTTTATTTATTATTTTGAGTAGATGTTTATTACTGGTACAGTAAGCAGACGTTGAAGTGCTTCAGTATGCCTGTATTTTACAATGTATTTATAAAATATTATAGAAGTATTAAAAAATGTTAATTAGAATTATGGATGATAATTTTCACAGTAATGATATTATTTAAAGAAGTGTTTTAAGCAGAGCGATTTCTTGCACCAAGAACATCTTATAATACAGTCGACTCTCGTTAATTCGAAACTCGAGGGAGTCTTAAAATACCTACTACGAATTTTATTATAGAGTGTTTGATAGTCGACTCTCGTTAATTCGTAATATTTTATATTTGTAGGGAACTCGTGATAACTTTGAATTATAGAGAGGTTCGAATTATCGCAGGTTTGCATTAATGAAAGTCGACTGTAGATAATTCTTCACAACCTTCAATTTCGCATTTGGGGGACAAATTTTCTTGAAGAGCAAATGCAACTGGATTCTCAAATTTTTCTGGTTTCTTACTTATGTATTCGCTTTTGTACCATAAATAACGAAATAAGTTTTGATATCGAGGCGAAGAAAACTGGTTATGAATCAGTGATTGCAGCTTTATTATGTCGTTACGAGAATGAATATTTGATATCATAATTGAGTAGCATTATGCTATTCGAAAACCGCTTGATAAAATTCTTCCATATTCGG